>APFE030494219.1:6722-21542 GCA_000404065.3 Pinus taeda | reverse complement strand
CTCCTCCCCTTAGCACAGGGCACAAGCACCACCCGGCCTGGGCCACACCAGCCCTTAGCTAATAGATTTTTTAACATGTCTCCTCCCCATAGCACAAGGCACAAGCACACCGTAAGGTTTGATCTTGGGTCACCTTACTCACAAGGTCCATCTTGTACTAATGAGACTTCCCCAACAACTTCATATTTTTATTATAAACAAACTTGAATATATTTACTCATTTATATTTAATTTCAACAATTTTTTATCTTTACTAAATTATATTATATTATTAATAATATTATACATGAATTTAATATATCTATTTATATAATATATATATATATATATAATATATATTATTTAGTTAATACTTTTATTTTTTAATGAACAATGTTAAATGGATTATTAAAATTTTTTATTTATAATAAAAATAAAAATTTCATTTTAATTATTATTTATTACATGGATTGTCTATTTCAAATTAGTTTGAATGTAATAGATTTTATTTTTTTCTCAATTCTGTGACAAGTTATTTATGATGATGATGATGATGGTTAACTTCCACTGAGACCAAACTTTGGCTTATCAGATCTAAAGAAACAAATTATTTAAGTTGATTTAAGATTTTATTCCTATCCTCAAAAAGCTAGGAGAGAAGCCTCCCGAGCTCAATAATTTTGACATCGTAAAAGGCTAGGAAGGTCAGTATTGCGACAAAGATTATGAAACTGAGATCTAATGTGGTTGTACGGGGGCAGTCTAAGAGGAAGTGGTTTTCATCCTGGATGTTCCTATTCTCACAGAGATGGCAGATCCTTTCCATCCATGGTGTTTTAGGAACTGCCCAACGACCTGTTTCACTATGGAGCTCATGAGAGTTTGTTCTAATCTTAGCTATATTAATTTTTTTCTTTAAGCTAGTTAAAACAGAGATACTTTTGATCTTCTAGGTGGGGTTGATGATCTTCTTATAATAACTTAATTTTCTTTTAGTTGCTAAATCTTTCTCACACCACATTTTTCTTTGAACTTAGAAGTAACAATATTTTTAATGTTATTAATGTTTTGCAAAGCATCATTCTTGTTGATCTCCCAAAGGTTTAACCAGGCCTTTCCTGTCTTTATACCACCCCAGCTTGAGCCTTAGGTGGTTTTGGTTGAATTTAAAGCTAGCTTAGGAAGTCTATGATCTCCTATAGTTTTTAAAGGTCACAAAAATGGTTCTTTATTTTTTTTGAAATTCCAAAAATTATAAAATATTTAATCAACATTTATTAATTGAAGTTATAAGTTAGGGATTCCAAAATCAGGTTATTTATAGTGTTTAAAGGTCAAAGATATATATATATATATAATAATATATATAATATAGTAATATAATTTTAAATAAAAATTGCAAGAAAAATAATTTGGTGATTGAAATCTCAACTGAGTATAATTATTTCCATATTAATTATTAAATAGGATACATATATTAATTTAATTTTTAAAGGGTTAATTTTTTTTGGTGAAAACTAGCGGGAATCATAACGGCGGGTCGTATCGTACTGCATACCAATACATTATTTCTATTATTTAATTTATTAAATATATATAATATTATATATATAATATATATTATATATTATATATATATAGTATATATATATATACTTAATTAAATTTTTAAAGTGGGTAATTTTTATTTTTTTTGGTGAGTAGCGGAATGGGCAACAGTGGTGGTATCGTACTCGCATTACATGGGGTCGAATCCCACTGGATGCCACTATAACCTCTAGGAGGAACTGCCCAGCTCGTAAGAACGGCCCTCAGTTAAGACGAGACTCGAACTCGTGACTTGCACAGCGGCACGAACAACTTAGCAGATCGTCTGCTGGCCACGAGACCAAACATGTAAGGCCCTCGAGCGCAAACGCGTCGGGCGCTGGGCAAACGTGGTGAACGGGCGTGCGACGGCAAGTTGGATGGGTGCGCGGGTGGGCGCGCACGACGGCACGACGGGCGAACGGTCACGTTGGTGGACGGGCGCACGGTGAACGGGCGGGCGCACGATGGTTGGGCGACACGTCGGGCGGGCGTGCACGACCGCACATGGGCGGGCGCACGGGTAGGAGCGCACGACGAGCTGCGAGTTGGGCACGACGAGCTGCGAGTTGGGCACGACGAGCTGGGCGCGTGCACGATGGCGAACTGCGGTGGACGAGCTGCGGTTGAAGTGTTGAACGACCAAACGACGGAGGCACGTGCGTGCGGGTGGACACATGTGCGACGGCGTTGGAATTTATACGATGGTTATGTGGCGTCTTCACACATGAAAGCTGACATGAAGTTTGGGGTGTTGAGGGTTCGTGTTGGGGCTTCGCCCACCCCTCACCCACGATAGCCAGCATATAAATGTGTGGAGCGTTGAAGCTCAAAACAACAATTCGAACTTCGCACATCTTCTTCTACGCATTAGCAAAGTGGGATAGCACAGGAAGTGCGCATAGCTCATGCGCATAAGTGTATGGGTGCGCAGAGCTACACTTGGGTTATGGTTGATGAACGGAAGGTGTGTGAATGGTTTGAAGTGCAGAATTGTGCAGGACGTGCAGGGGTGTCTTGGTGACCCGTGTGGGGGTACAGCTCCTGGTATAAGTGTGCACACTCTCTATGTAAAGGCAGGTTGCCTCATGTTGTAAAATTGGCTAAGTGTTGGCTTGGAGTTTGCCAAGCACACTGGCGCATTGTACTCTTGAAAAACTGATATATAATATATTGTTGGGCAGACTGTTCGGGAGTTGCCCCTCCCCTTTATATCTTGCAATTGATGTTTTATGATTGTTGTGATAATGAATGAGTATGGGCTTCATTGATATAAAGGTTTAATGCATTTTACTTGGTTGTGAAAAACAAACTAAGTATCGGTTGTGAATTAGGCGTAGTCCGCACACTTAAGTATTGTTAAAAAGAAAGAGTGGGGTGGTGCCGCACCTCGCCGGCACGATTGGAAGACCACCGTAGGCTTGGGGGCGTGACAGGTGGTATCAGAGCTTGGAAAAGCTTATGAAGAAGAAACGACGGGTACTTGCAGGTGAAGGAAGTGGTTTCACACTCAAGTGAAACGAGGACTGGTTCATTATGCAGGGTACGGATGAAAGACTGAAGGGTAAGATGGAGGATACACCTATGATAGGTGAGTCTAGCCATGGACCGAGTGAAGTCTTGAAGTACGAAGTGTTGGAATGAATGAGACAATGGAGTTCTAACTGGGTTGAAATGAAGGCCAAGAACATGAAGTTTCGGGAAGGCTGTTTAGAACTAAGAAGGGAACTTGAAGAGCTCAAGAGCCAATGCGGAAGTACGGTAGATGATGAACTCAAGGAACTTGATAAGGAGATCCAACGAAGTGGTCTTGGTCTTCAAGAGCTCTTTGATGAAAGAGCCCGTTTAAGGAAGGAAAGTGCCAAGTTGGAGGCCGAAATCAAGTTGATTGAGGAAGAGATAAAAGGGAAGCTTCTTGGGAAGAAAATCGTTGTGATTGATCAAGAGGAGCTTGATTACATTGACAGGCTGGGGACTTACTACCATGACAAACCGGAGGATGTGCATGAGTTGAGTTCCATGAGAGTAGTCGATGGACACTTGGTTGGTGCACTTGAGCAGAGGTCGATGAAGGACAAGCTTGAGGGAGTTCAAGCTAGACCAGGATCGGGTTGCCTTGATAAGCCAAGCAAGGAAGTGAAGTACCTTAAGAAGGAAGTCAAGTTGGAGCATGAGCCAATTGACTCTTCTGAGGTCGAATTCTTGAAGAAGGCTGCTGATATAAGACATAAGACAAAGCAGACAGAAGGAGGTAATGCCTTGAAGCTGAGTTTTGTGCAGGTAACCATGAAGGGCAAGAGATTTTCAGCTTTGGTTGATACAAGGGCTACACATAGCTTCTTGAGTAGGAAGGCAGCAAAGTCTTTTGGGAAGAAAGCAAAAATGGAGAGGGAATTGAGTGCTTTCAAAGCAGTCAACTCTACCATGAAAGCTGTTTATGGTGTTATGAAGGATCGTGGTTTGGAAAGTTGGATTTGAGAGTTTTGGACATGGATGATCACTCTATGGTGTTGGGGCAGGACTTCATGAGGCTTGCACAAGTTGTACCGATGGTGGACCGAGACATACTCTTTATTACAGCCGAAGGAAGAACCATGATGGTACCGATGAATAGAAGAAGTTGCTTGGGGTATAGACCAAGGATGAATTCTATGACTTTGTATCCCAAAGATCCAAATGTGAAGCATGAGGATGTGGAGCAAAGAGGACTTGGGAGTATGACTCAAACAACAAAGGAAGGGAGGTTGATTGACTTCGTTGCTAGAGCTAGAAAGAATGAGGCAAGTGAGAAGGCAGTCTCACGAACCTTGAGACACTTGACAGAGACATCTTCTACTAATGATCTTCACAATGGGGTTGCAAAAGAAGGGAGTCCTAGTACTACTTCAGAGGCAGTGGTTGATGAGGATTATGAGGGTAGAGATCCTGCTGTCATAGTGGACTTTTGCAGGTATGCCATGGGCATATATGACTTTCAGTTGAAAAAGGACAAACTCAAGGAGCTTGGGTGTACATGTGAGGAGGTTGAGGCTGTGCATACATACTTGAGGACACAACATCAATCCGACACATGGGTGGATGAGAGTCAGGGAGGAAACTTCATGGCCCTCCTTTCTCTATAGAGGACCTTGGAGATAGGTTAGTGTGGAGGCATTGATGGGGAGGAACCACATCAACTCTACAAGGGGCCTTGAAAGGAGGCTTCTTTATGACAGATTGCAGCTTGGGTCTAGATGGCCAGATGTTGGGATGAGGTCTACATGGTTGGACATCATGGACATCAAGTTGGAGTTATGGGGCATGACAGTTTGATGCAAGGACATTATGTGGGAGCATGAGTAGGTGTGTCATTCATGGACATTCTATGGGAGTATGCCAAAGCAGAGGATGTTGTGCAGATGTTGTTATGACTTGTATGAGCTAGTGGAGGGGTTGTACACTCTTGTGCAACTTAACCATGGCTTGATCATGTTGCAGATGGATGGAGACTACTTCATGGACCTGAGCATGGGGAATTCTTGAATGAGTCCGAGATGTAGCAAGGAGTCGAGGGAAAGATTGATGGTGACATAAAGATGTGCATTCCTATGGTTTGGGCTTATAGTTGCACTAGCTACCCAACTAGTTCGAGGCATGGGGGGATCCAATGTGCAGAGGTGTGTCCAAGTCAGGCTGGACCGAGAGGAGGAGACTACATGGAGGTACTCACAAGGAGAGTTGGATGGAGAAAGGTGTTTCCTTGAGGCACTTGACTTGATGATGAGGTGCTCTCTTGAAACACTTGATTGACACTTAGTGGAGAAGTGTTCTCTTTGAGCACTTGATAGTTTGATGACATGATGGAGGACGCATTGTTGCAGTGGGCATGTAGCTTGGTGTTGGAGGGATCAACCTTCCATGGTGGAGAGCAGCATGGAGACATTGTGGCAGATGGTCAATGGTCATGGGCATCGATGACATACCTTGGTATGGAGTATCTTGGTGACAGTTAGCCACTTGGATGAGGCATGGTGGAGATGGAGGCCTACATATGTTGCAGGGATATTTGCCATATGTGAGGGGAGTTGACATCATGGTTTGATGCTTGGAATTGGGATGTTGTCGAGGACGAAAACGACTTCAGGTAGAGGAGGATGTAACGCCTCGGGCAAGCGACGGTGCGACGGGCGCACGAACGCAATGGGCGCACGGGTAGGGCACACGGGCGAACTGCCGGGCGGGCGCGCACGGAGGGCGCGGGCGACACGGGCGCACATTGGTTGAACGACCACACATGGGCAGGCACGCGGGCAGAGGCACACGACGGTTTGGCGCATGCACGATGGCGACATGCAGTGCGTCCAGAACAGCTGAACGACGAGCGATGGAGGCATATGTGTGAACAGCGATATGTGCAAGCGTTGGGAGTTTTATACGCTAGTTACATGGTGAGCGTTACACATATGGAAGCCGACCATTGTGTGGGCGATGAAGGGGCTTTGTGTGGAGGATTTGGGGCGTCGGCCAAGGGGCTTCGCCCACCCCTCACACACGATAGCCACCGTATAAGTATGGTGATACATTGGAGCATTTCAACACATTCGAACTTGACACATCTTTGCTCTACGCATAAGGGAAGAGGGATAGCGCAGAAGTGCGCATAACTCATGCGCATAAAGGAGTAAGTGCGCAGAGTTAACTCTTGGTATATGGTGGATATATGAAGGTCGTGTGAATAGGTGAAGGTGCAAAATTGTGTAGGGTTTTATGAGCGTCTTGGTGACCCGTGTGTGGGCACCCGCTCATAGTATAAAGGTGCAGATTCTCCATGTCAAGGCAGGTTGCCTTGTGTTGTAAATTTGGCTAAGTGTTGGCTTGGATTTTGCCAAGCACACTAGCTCATTGTACTATTGGAAAAACTGATATATAATATATTGTTGGGCAGACTATTCGGGAGTTGCCCCTCCCCTTTATATCTTGCAATTGATGTTTTATGATTGTTGTGATAATGAATGAGTATGGGCTTCATTGATATAAAGGTTTAATGCATTTTACTTGGTTGTGAAAAACAAACTAAGTATCGGTTGTGAATTAGGCGTAGTCCGCACACTTAAGTATTGTTAAAAAGAAAGAGTGGGGTGGTGCCGCACCTCGCCGGCACGGTTGGAAGACCACCGTAGGCTTGGGGGCGTGACAGGAGGCGTAGTCCGCACACTTAAGTATTGTTAAAAAGAAAGAGTAGGGTGGTGTCGCACCTCGCCGGCATGGTTGGAAGACCATCGTAGGCTTGGGGGCATGACAGGTGGTATCAGAGCACCTGTGACATTTCGTGCGGATGTATCGTCGCATTTTCTGCGATGTCGCCCAGCGCTCTGCCCGAACGCGTTCATGCACGTGCCCGCCCGGGCGCCCGGCGTCCGCCCATTGCAAAACTCCCAAGGCGTTACATCCGTAGGCTTGGGGGCGTGACAGTTGGTATCAGAGCTCATGTAGCTTGCGGATGAAAGCTGATACACACCTGCACTTCGTGACAGGTGGTATCAAAGCTCGGTTGGGCCGGGTTGTTGAGCTAGTGAAGCTCGTGACGAAGAGACCGTGGAGATAGGTTCTTGCAGGGAAAGAGGTTGGTGAAACACTCTAAGTGTGGCATCAAGGACTTAGGTTGCAGGTGAAGTCGGTGCATGGTCGAGACTAGATTACAAAGGAAGATAAGGCTATTAGTAATGGCTGAATCTCATGCAGGGTCTACTCGTAGTCCCGTAGACACTTTCAATCTGATGCAGAAAGTGCCCAAGTCCTTGATGCCACACTTAGAGTGTTTCACCAGCCTCTTTCCCTGCAAGAACCTGTCTCCATGGTCTCTTCATCACGAGCTTCACTAGCTAAACAACCCAGCCCAACCGAGCTCCGATACCAACTGTCACGCCCCCAAGCCTACGGTGGTCTTCCAACCATGCCGGCGAGGTGCGGCACCACCCCACACTTTCTTTTTAACAATACTTATGTGTGCGAACTACGCCTAATTCGTTGTGTTGGCAGGTGTGCCATGGGTGGACGGTGAATGTGAAAATTTGTGTCGGGCTTGAGGTAGTGTTGCAGGTGGTCCAGGTGAACATCTTTCTACCGTGCAAGAGTGCACAAATATTGTAAAGGCAGTTCTATGCCTCGATTGTAAATTTGGTTAAGTGTTGGCCTTGGATTTTTCCAGGCACACTTGTACATTATATTATACAAGTGTACAGCCTCATAGTCATCAATTCTCACTATAGTGAAGTCCACCTTCTCGGTCCATTCACCAAGTGTAGTGTCCACCTGTTCAGCCACACCAAGTACTTCATTCGGAGGAGAGTTCACCGTCTTCATATGTACCTTGATAGGAACATATTTCAGCCCAACCTTCCTTACAGTATCTTCACCCATAAAGTTGTGACAGGCCCCACTATCTACCATAGTGAGTATATCAGCACCTCCAACTTTCATTCGAACATACTCCAACTTGTTCCTCTCGGGATCCTTCTGAGAGATCACCTCTGTAGCAGCAGCAGTACTAAGAACCTGCATCATACCCACAGAAGCACCTTCATCTTTTGTACTAGATTGTGCTATAGCAGCCAACTTTGGTTTAGAGGGACAATTCTTCATTGTATGTGGCCATGCACAAATCCAACACTTCAAGACCTTCTTTCCCTTCGAATCTAACCCGGAAATATTATAGATCTGATATGAAAATATAATATAATGCAAATAAACCTAGAAATAATATGAAATGCTTCTTTATTATCAAACCCTTAGGGTAGGGCAACACCATACATTCACTCCTTATGGAAGGAGAACACTCCACAAGCCATATGCTTGTTCATACAATATTTCTTCACATTCTCCATGTGGAGGCTCTAGCCTCTATATAGGCCTCATACATGCAATACCATGGATTATTACCATGGTTCCCTCATACCATCCACTAATACCATGGGCCCATTACATTATTACTAACTACTTGTGGTCCCTTACATGATATGGGTTAACCACCTTATTTATTACCATGGCCCATCTCATTATTACATTATTACCTTGGGTACCTCCCTTGGTACCCCATATTACCCCCCCTAGGTATATAAAACTCCACCCCCCTTAGCATGTTTCGTCCCCGAAACATGGGAAGAAGACAAATAATAAGATCTACTCAAAAGAGTAGTCCACTAGTACCATGCACGTGCATCTAGCCATCCAAGAGAAAGGTGAACCCTCGATCTCGCTGGTGCCTCGCTCGCTTGAGATGGAAGTTGACCATGTAGCTATTCTGTGTTGATGTGTAGTAGGTGGATCTTCGCTCCTCTCTATCTGTCCTGCGGGGGTTGTTGTCCTTGTGACTACTAGGTTGCCATTTTGTTGGTTGTTTTCTTGCGGGGTGATGTGGGTGATGATATGTTGGTTTTAACCCACGGTGTCTTTTTCTTTAATTCACCCTGCTGAGGTGCCTGTTGTGGTGTCTTCTTTTTACACCAGAGCTTCAGGAATTTCTTCTGTACATTAATATTGATAGTACCTACTGATTCCATCCAAGGGTATCCCAAAACAACATCTATGTTATCCATATCTGAAGCATAAAAATCACTATGCAACACATACTTATCCATTGAAACCTTCAAATCCTTGTACATTTGAACATTCTCATCATCAACTTGTGTGTTTTCAATGTTTTTGGTTGGAACTTGCAATTTTTTTGCCAAATTAACGTTGATGAAATTATGCTTGCAACTAGGATTTATAGAAACAATGATCTTCTCTTTTTGAATCAATCCATGAACCTATAATAAGGAGATACCAACAGAAAATAACCCTTTAGGTTCCTTGGTTTCCTTCTTTCCTGTAAAAATAACATCTTTGCTAGGCTGTGTGTCTGTTTGTGTGAGCTTATCCACAAGAATTTTACGGTCAAATTGGTCCATAAGAGCTTTTTTGAAGGCGTCCCAAGTCAAGAACCTTCCATAGCCACGTTGATGCCCTTGCCACCATTGCCATCTTTCACTGTCCAAGTACATGCTCCCCATCATAAGCTGACTGTCATCATCACGGACGTAATCCAATTTGAAATATTTCTCCATTTTTGCTATCCATTTGGATGGATGAGAGCCATCAAATTTATACAAGTCCTTCAATTTCTAATCTAGGCACGCCATCACAAAAAAAATTGGCGAAAATTTTAAATTATCACAGTTTCGTCAATATTGCTCAGAATCCTTATTATGACCTGTTTTCATAAATGGAACAATCATTCTGCATCTACCCATGTGATAGAAATCATGATCCAGGCACTAGAATTCCAGATTTGCGCTGCTACTCTCCCGCCGTCACCCAAAATTTCTGAAAAAAGAGCTGATTTTAAATCAGCGATATCTCCCTCATTTGGACTCCGATTCGACTGATTTTTTTTTTTGAAATTAGGTATTTTTTCACAAAGATTCCAAATATACAATTAGATTTTGTAGATCTTGCACCAGGACGTCCAGATCTGTGCCACAAACTCGCTGCCCTAAAAAATTATCTGCAACCCCACTGATTTTTAGATCAGCGATATCTCCTTCATCCGGACTCCGATTCGACCGATTGTTTTTCTGAAATAGGCTATTTTTTCAAAAAGAATACAGATATGTAATCAGATTTTGCAGATCTTGAACCAAAACATACAAATCTGATCTCCAAACTCACCGCCCCCGAAATCCTGCAAAAATTAAAAAACAATTTCCACTGTTTGCCCAAGAAAGTGCTCTGATACCAATTGTTGTAGATCTAACCCGGAAATATTATAGATCTGATATGAAAATATAAGATAATGCAAATAAACCCAGAAATAATATGAAATGCTTCTTTATTATCAAACCCTTAGGGTAGGGCAACACCATACATTCACTCTTTATGGAAGGAGAACACTCCACAAGCCATATGCTTGTTCATAAAATAGTTCTTCACAATATTTCTTCACATTCTCGATGTGGAGTCTCTAGCCTTTATATAGGCCTCATACATGCAATACCATGGATCATTACCATGGTTCCCTCATACCATCCACTAATACCATGGGCCCATTACATTATTACTAATTACTTGTGGTCCCTTACATGATATGGGTTAACCACCTTATTTATTACCATGGCCCATCTCATTATTAAATTATTACCTTGGGTACCTCCCTTGGTACCCCATATTACCCCCCCTAGGTATATAACACTACACCTCTCTAATTTATGCACACAGATGGTCAAAACCCATATGTTTTTATTCTCCCTTCGAAATAATTGAGGTTAATTGATTTATAAGTTGAAAGCTCAGTTTTCTTTGGTATAATGGGCTAGAAGTATTGGAATACTCTGGGTAATTAAAAGCTTTCTTCACCATATTGTTGAAAAGTGTGCAACAAGAAATGCTAAATTTAGGAATTGCTAAAATAGAACTGGTAAAAATAGCACTTCTAAAAATAGCAGTTTGGCCAACGAGCATTTTGGCCACCTTGGGTGAGAGGTGAAACTACTAAAAATAACATCTTCTAAAAATAGCATTTCTGGGTCCCTTCCTATTTATAGCAATCACTAGTCTATCTATAGGAAGTAAATTTGAATTTGGTCTTACCAGCAATTTGGAATATTAATTAACTAATTCTCCATGAGTTAATTAGTTAAGGAAAAGCAAACTTGAAGTCTTTGTGAGAACATGCAATTATTTCTCCAGTGATTGGGGAATGTGTCCTTGATTTGCTCCACTGATTAAGGAATTAAGGATGAGTTCTATATTGAAAGGATCAGTTGACTTAGTTTAACTTAGTCAATTTGAGTTAGATTAATTTAACAAGTTGTTAAATTCATGAGATATAGTTTGTTGATGCATGCATGCATGTGACAACTATTATTTTCAGATAACTATGTATTCACTCATGGATAACTGATGCATGTCAGTTCTGTCAGATACCCAGCTGAGATCAGATGTGGGATAGTGTACTATCAGTTGGATGAATATTTTTCCTATAAAGGAAGCTAATCCATGATGAGGATTTATCTCCTTCAAGTTTGTGTAGTTAGATCATAGGTTAGTGAGTGTGTGAAGAGACCAATTCACATAGGTGGCACCACTGGACCCCAAGGAAATTGCACAAGGAAATAGGAGGCTTGGAGGGCAGAGGAGAAGGTTTGTGAGAAGCCTTTGACTGTCTATGAGCAACAGAGGGATTGTACTGAGAGCTAGATAGCTTCCGAGCTAAGGCTTTGTGTAATCTGGACTATATTTCCACTTGTATTGATACTACAGAGATGGGGTTTTAGGCTGGTGCTTTTCCCAAATAAATTCTTTTGTGTTATGTGTGATTGATTCCTTCTTATCAGTTATATGTGTTCATACTTAATGCTACTCATGATTGATTAAGCTTTCGCTAAAT
This sequence comes from Pinus taeda, assembly GCA_000404065.3. Classification (NCBI taxonomy): domain Eukaryota; kingdom Viridiplantae; phylum Streptophyta; class Pinopsida; order Pinales; family Pinaceae; genus Pinus; species Pinus taeda. The sequence continues at coordinate 9,571 of APFE030494219.1, read as the reverse complement.
TGTTTGTAGAAGTAGATCAAGTGTTTTGCTTTAGTACATTGCATTACCAGGTGATCTACAGGTGGGAAATTTCTACATGGTATCGAAGTTGGCTGATTTGTAGAAAAAGTTCTACATGGTATTAGAGCTAGCTGATTTGTAGAAAAATTCTACAGAATTCTAAACATATTTTCCTTAGAATTGGACCGCAAGTCTATTGTGAACCTTAATCTTATTAGGTGATCTCTTGAGTTCCAGCATCGATTAACAATGAGTAGAAGTAGATTGATTATTGACTAAGCTACAAAGGGATAATAGTGACAGCATAAACTTAGTGGACAAAGACTAAATAAACTTGGCGGAATGAAGAAACATGACAAAATTCGTGAGAACCCAAAGAGAAGATCTGAACCGTCCGATCAACAGGAAACAGATCTAATGATGATCGCATGCCCACAAGTGCAGAGGTTAATTCCAAAACCAGACATGATGAATTATAAAACTAAATTAATAGCTCAGTTAATCAGGACTTTCCATTTGAAAGGGTCAGATCCGACGGTAATCGCATTAATAAGTGCATGAGTTTTAATATAACAAACAAACGCGATATTTTATGGAATACGATTTAATTCGGTTGGATTTTGGATCGATCATGGCCATTCATTGTGAAGGTACAAGATCTGCCAGATATCACTCTGTAAAATAATTGTGAGTTAATTTAATTTCCAGACGCGATAATGATTGAGCTGGGATTTAATTAATTTGGGATCCGCTAAAAAGGTCGGGGTCTAATAGTTTAATTAAACATGGGCTTAATTGTTTAATCTTTGGATTTATGTGATCGGCGCAACTTCACTTCATCCAAGTGAGACCGACGGGCTTGGTAAAGTTATATTGCGGTTTCAATTTTTATTATTGTTGAGAAGTCTGCTGACTAATAAGGCTTCTGATATATATGTGTGTGGGTCCATAACCCACAGGTCCAGATGGAACTTTGAAAAGATGCAATTTCATTACATCACACAGTCAACAATGGTCCAATGTCACAATGTGCCAAATATTATCTCAATATGAAAATCAACCATTCTCAACCATGGTCCAATGTCACATTGTGACTATTGGAATATCAAAGAAGTTATGTTAGGGTTTGATTCTACTTCCTTGATAATTACTTGTGAGTGTGTTGACTTCTTTTACTTCTTTATTATCTTATCTTTCATCAAGAAATTACAATATTATGTGCGTATGAATATCACAAAACAAGAGACACAAGATGTAGGCATTATGCTAGGGAAAAAACCCTTAGAGGGGAAAACCTAGTCAAGAAAATTATTCCTTTCAATAGTATTCTTTGAGACTCTTCACCCTAGACAAAGGCGATACCTTCCCTCCACACTAAGTCAGCCTCACAAATCTTCGACCTCTTTCCAAAAACTTCAACTGGGTAGTAGCTTTCGACATCAGGCGGCTTTAGGGATCAATGAAACTTGGAAGACTGCGATCTCCCAATCTAGGGCACAAAACAGAGAGAGAGGCACCAAAATTTTGACTTTCCTCTTCTCCTTAGACTCCACCAAACTCACAGTTCTTTTGGCTACCTAGCTTTTGACTTCGCACTTCCCAACTTCCTTAGAGATATCAAACTTATGTTTGATGAAGTGCTCCAAATGAATTCGACTTTCTTATATTTATAGGCTTCATGTGAGGTTGAATTAGTGTCCTTAGGTCGACTTGATATCTTTTAGTTCAACTTGATGTGGAGGATACATAAATTAAATTTAACCCAATACTTAACCTTTTTACACAATTAAAAAGCCCAAGAAGGGTCTCTTTAATAGTACAATGACTCTATTGACTCATAATAAATCCTAGAAGTCCTCAATGGGGAATTTGACCTAAAACATGGTGACCCAAGCATGAAACCCATGCTTTAATAAGTCACAATAATAATAATAATAATAATAATTATTTTATTTTATTTATTCTTTTGACAAGTACATTACATGATAACTCAAATACATTAAATGAAGACCTAACCTAGTTACATTTTCCAACACACCCTCTTAACTAGGTAGGTATTCATCATATACAAGTACAATGGAAGATCTCAAACTATATGAACAATGAAGAACTTTAGGCACCATAATGCCATGGACTAGATTCCTAACTAGGGCAATCTATCCATTGGTCTCTCAACAATTTAGGCACCGCAATCCCATGGACTAGATTCATGACCAGGGCTATCTATCTGGGTGGGACTAAGATGGACTCAAGCTTTCAGCCTCTATAGGTACCATCAGGTTTACCTTCTAACCGCCAACCCAAATATCCAGGTGTGTATCCAAAAACAAAGCTCTATAACCAACACCACCTTTTCCAACTTTGGTACCTAGACATCAACACAAAGTGTCGGCCAAATGTCTTCCTAAGAAATGCTTTACTCACAAAGCCTAAAAATTCATATATCTAACATATCAAAAATAAATAATCTCTCGAAATCAAACTAATTAGTAACCAACATGCTATCAAAACCTTTGACAGATTCACCTGTAAAAACACAACCCTAATCAATAATATAATTGTTGGCATTATGAGACAAGTGTTGTCCTTGATGGCAAATCACTCAGATGATAAATTATAGTGCAGCAAAGTTATTTTCAAGTTCACGGAATTTTATGCAGAGAAAAGTTTATTTCATGTGGAGAAAAGTTCACGCACTTTCATGGTTGGTTCATGGTATTAGTCCCACTGTTTTTGATCCTATGGTTTTGGCCCGTGGTATTGGTCCATGATTTGAGGAAGAGCTTGCCTATATAAAGCAAAGGAGATCATTTGGCTTGGGTATGCTTTTGGGTTGAATATCTTAAGAT
>APFE030494203.1:0-22149 GCA_000404065.3 Pinus taeda | reverse complement strand
AATAGTAATAACTACACTAAAGCTCTAAATAAGAATAAAAAGAAATAAAACAAAAAAAAACAATAAAAAAGTCAGTAAAGCTATGAAAAAGAAGAAAATAAAACAAGAAAGCTAAAAATCAAAAGAAAAGTAAAGATATAAAACAAGAAAGCTAAAAATCAAAGTCGCATGTAGACAAATGGAGCGTGTGCATGTGCTTCCCATCCATTGTTTGTTCTATTTAATAGATGGTGAGGAAGATGAGAGGCATTCTTGCATTCCATTATTCTGAGATTTTATCTTTCATTCTCTTGGGAGAATGGTGTTCTAAGACTTAGGAGTCGCTGGCAGTAGTACGTTGATTGAGGGCTCGGGGGTGGCCAGTTGTAGCAAATCTTTGCGCAATTGAGCCTACGGTTGGGTGGAGAGTCGTCTCCAAAACCTTGTTGCGGTAAGCCTACTTCTACCACATGTAAGCACAGGTAAACACTATTCATAGTTTGAATTTAGTTAATTAATTACATGTTTATTTGGCTAGGTAAGTGCCACTCTGATTTAAATTTAATGTTAATAAGTTAATTAGATATTTATTTTGGGCTGTTACAAAAACTCTGCATCTTGAGTTACAAGTTAGGTTCAGATTTGTTCATTCAAGCAGATCAGAATTTTCGTGGAATTTCTACACTTATCACAATGCCTTTTCTCTCATTTTATTTTATTAACCTTATACAAGTGACATGACACACATTCAATGTCCCCTGCACCCCTGGCTGTAGAGTGCACCTCACTTCTCTCAGGGCAAATAGCAAAAATCAAATATCCCAAACCAGTAAGGAAACACATTTTCACAAAAGCAATCCGCTTAATTGATGAGATGAATGGATTCATATCTAGGTGCAACAATCTAAATTTATGTCGACTATCTCAAACAGCTAGTTGCAGAACCTACAATTCTCTGGGCAGAAGCGTCTTTGAATGAAGAAGAGCTCCAATTAAATAAGAATGGAACATGTTCCCACAAAATGGTTCACTATAGAGAAGTTGAGCATGATTTACCATGCGATGTACAAGAAGAGATGTTTTGATCCGAAGACCCACCCCCAAACTTCACCCCACAACACCCCATACTCTTTCTTCCTGAACATTGATTTTTTTTACTTTGGGAGCGATGTTCATTTGCAGAACAATAATTTAGAAATCGTTGTCAATGGTCAGGGTTTTATAATAATACAGGAAAGGTCAACTCTAAAATTCTAGGAACAACGAAAAATTGACTTTCCAACATATGTCCTACAATATGGAATTCACTAACTGTTATAATTGTTAGACAATAGCTCAGTACAACAACAATTAGATCTCTAAGGTATCTGGCAAAGACATTTAGTAAAAAGTCTTGGCTTCAAGATCCCGAGTTAGCAATTCAAAAAATCTTTAAAACACAAATTTCTTACATATAGTATGGGCATCTTTTCAAATTCCATTGTTAAAGGTAGAGATAGTGGGTTACCATCAAACCTGTATGCCATATGTTATTATGCAATCCATGAAACTACCACATTTATCCTCGTATAGGTTATTTTCAATTCATCCTTGGATATCTTATGTGAATCTTACTTTCCAAAATGCTCTATGCAATGAAATGAATGCATATTTGCTATAACAAACAGGGAAATACAGAAAAATAAGAAGTAGAACTAGAGATACAATGCACCACAATTTATGCCCTTGCCTCATGGGCCACCCAATATCAGTAGAAACAGAGATGAAAGTTTACTGGTAAATGTGTCTCTACTCTCCACTTTTACAACTGTCCATGCTTCTATTCTTCCCTTTGCTGCATCAGATCATTATCCCACTGCTTTAACCCTTGAATCCCACTGCCCCCTGGGCCCTATCCCCTTTAAATACAGCCCTTTATGGAATGACATCACAGCTGCAAAAAATCGAATCCTACAAACTTGGCGCTAGCATGTTGAAGGCTCACCAAGTTTCATATGGGAAAGCAAACTAAGAAACGTAAAGAGTGCACTCAAGAATTGGGCAAAATCACAATATAAAGAACCAGAAGCAAAGAAGCTAGACGTGAAAGCTAAAATTGAAGATTTACACCATGCAATGGAAAATCAAGAGTACCTTCAGGTTAGGAAAAACCAATAAGAGAATCTCTACAGTCAATTATACAGTATCAGAAGAGAAGAGGAAGAAAAATGGCGAATAAAATCAAGACAGGTTTGGTTGAAAAGTGGGGATAGGAATACAACCTTCTTCCACAAGCAAGCAACAGTTAGACAAATCAGAAACAACATAACAACTATCATAGACAGCGCAGGTACTCAGCACAATGATCAAGCTGCTATCAAAAATGTGGCTTCAGCACACTTTAAAGAGCTCCTAACTGAAAAAGGGGAAGAAGAGAATTATGTTGATCTCTAACAACATATGCCAAATAAAATCACAGCAGAAGCAAATGAAAGACTGACCGAAGAGATAAAGGAGGAAGAAATCAAGGGAGCCATCTGGGGCCTCCAGCCTGACAAAGCTCCAGGACCGGATGGTTTCCCAATTTGTTTCTATAGGGAGCACTGGGAAACCATAAAAAAGGATCTCATCAAGTACTACAAATGGATACAAAGGAAAAATAAAATGGGAGGCTACACAAATTCAACCCATCTTGCCTTCATTCCCAAAGAGAACCGCCCCTCTAATTTTTCCCGTTTTCGACCTATATCCCTTTGCAATTCTTCATATAAAATCTTCACAAAAGTCCTTGCCTCTCGACTCAAGCCTCTCTTGCCAAGGCTAATTTCTGAAAATCAGGGTGGTTTCAGACCAATAGACAAATTTCCGACTCCATCCTATTAGTTCAAGAAGCCATCCACTCAAGCCACTCTAGGAAGGAAAAGGGCTTCATTCTGAAATTAGACTTGGCAAACGCCTTTGATAGGGTCCGACACTCCTTTCTATTTTCTACTCTTCAAAAAATGGGCTTCACTTCTCCTTTTATCAACCTCATAAGAACCTGCATCTTAGGACCTTGGATCGCCCCCCTTATCAATGGAAGGCCCGACCCTGCCTTCCAATCTTCAAGAGGATTGAGGCAAGGTTGTCCTCTCTCTCCCTACTTATTCATTTTAATGGTTGAGTCCTTTAGTTGTGCCCTCGACCATGAGCGGCAGGCAGGCCTCATCACCGGAATCAAATTTGAAGATGGAGTTAAAAACATTAATCACTCCCAATTTGGTGATGATACCCTGCTGATAGGAGGGGCGTCAGCAATAATAGCCCGAAGATTCAAATCCCTTTTAGATAAGTTTATGAGATACTCTGGGGGAATGATAAATCACCTCAAAAGTTGCATTTACGGTTGGAATGCTTCAGCACAAACACTCCAAAACCTATCCAACATCTTTGGGGTGTCGTGCAAGTTAAATTGGGACCACTTTAGTTATTTGGGAATGCCAGTGAGCATGGGACGTGTTAGAGATAAAATATGGGACACAATGCTTGATAAATTGAAAAGAAAAGTCCACAATTGGGGATCCTCCTGGCTCAACCCAGTTGGCCGTTTGGTTCTCCTAAAATCTGGCCTTTCTTCTCTCCCTTTATATCAGTTCTCCTTAGCTCAGGCGCCAACCTCTTTTCATCACAAAATGGAGAGTATTCTTAGATATTTCTTATGGCAGGGGGGAAAAATGATAAGAAAAAATATAACTTGGTTAGTTGGAAACAAGTTATCCAAAGCCAGGAAAAAGGAGGGCTAGGAATCAGATCTCCAATGCTCACTAACTTAGCTTTTGGTGGCAAGATAGTTTGGAGATTGCTTGAGGAGCAACAAGCTTGGTGGAAAAAAGTCATCGAGGCCAAATATCTCAACAGCCCAAGGCAACAACTCCTAACAAGTGAAATACCCGTCAGGAACAACACAAGTATTTGGAAACTCTGCAAAAAAGCCATCTCCTTTATGGCAGAAAATGTCTCAATGGTCCCTATAGGTGGCAGCAAAATCAACATTGGAGGCGATAAGATAATGGGAAACAAAGCTATCAGAAGTTATCCAGGTATGGAACCAATCCTTCTCTATCTTCAAAGCAAAGGAATATATCGCTTAAATCAAATTACTCAATGGGATATAGATACACAGAGAAGGGCTGGAGCTTCCCTCCCATCCCTGATAATCTCATAGAGATCTTCAACAACTTTCAGATCCATCTCCACAACATTACGCCTATAACTAAGAATGGTATTGACGGATTCCGATGGGATCCTACGGGATCCAGCTACTCAATACAAGCAAGCTACAATTATTTGTGTAACAGGGACCACCCAACCTCTCCATGGACATATTGGAAAACAGTCTGGAAAGCTGAAGCCATCCCTAAAGTTAAATTCTTCATGTGGACCCTCTTAAAAGGGAAGACTCTCACCTCAGAAAATCTGCAAAAGAAAGGTATCATGGGACCCTCCCGATGCCCAAATTGTCATGAGGCAGAAGAGACTATGCAACACCTCTTCATCTCGTGCCCCTTCGCCATCTCCTGCTGGAAAGGCATCGCTTCTTTTGACACTTTCACCTAGAATTCACATCATTCCATCGATGAAGCCTTAAGCAACTGGAAGAAAAGTTATCCCTGGAAAAACAAGAAAAATAGCATTGCCAAGAGGGTATGGGATGCCCTCCCATATGATCTCTTATGGAAAATATGGATTGCAATGAACCACAAGGTTTTCAGGGATCAGGAGACATTAACCAGACAACTTTGTAGTAAAGCTAAAAGCCTTGCAATAGAAACCATAGCTGCCAAAAGTTTAAGGAAAATCGATATGGCCAGCCTCTGTATCGAAGAGAGAGATTTCATCAGGAGTCTGATAGACAAGTGCAGTATCACCTTCAGTAGCTCATTCAACTCCCTCAGTCACAACTGGAAAATAAGATTAAAGAAGAATGAATTTAATGAATGGCTTTGCAACAACAACACTCATATCCTATTTTTTGATGGTGCCTCCAAGTCAAATCCGGGAGCTGCGGGAGCAAGTGGAATTATCTATACGCCCAAAGGAGAACCCCTTGCCACTTTTGAGTGGGGACTGGGAACTCTGTCAAATAACAGAGTAGAGGCCTTAGCTCTCTACCAAAGCTTACACCAGCTTCAAATCCACGGAATCAGGAAAGCTTGGATCTTTGGGGACTCTGCTATTATTATAAGTCTCATGAATAGTAAGAGAAAGGCCTCCAACATCCACATACAACAACTCATCAGCAGATGTCAAACCATGATTAGCCAAACTTGGGAGATAAAATTTTTCCACGTCCTCTACACCTTAAATCGAGAAGCAGACAAACTCGCCAGTCAAGCTTGTACCAGAACTAAAGGAAATTTTTTTTGCAACGACAAGGAATCCTTTCATTATCTACCCTGATCTCCCTTATGACTTGTGACAAATCTATTGAGCCTGACCCTGACGGAAATTACAAGGCGTACCCTGTCCAAATCTATTGTAATCTGGATATGGTAATTTTTCTGCCGCCGAATATCTTGCCTCCCATTCCTTCTGACTCCTCATCCACATCGATACCTGATTTCTCAAGTGAAATCCGTGAGGCCACTCCCCCTCACCGCGTGTCTCTGTCATACCTTCCTTATAGCCTGCTGGCTATAAAGGCCTGGACACCCCGTCTTCAACCATTCATCTCTTTCAGGGTGTTCTCCACTACTGCTGCGTTCTCTCTCAGTTGCCTTTCAATAAATTTTCTCTCCCCTCTTCGTTTTCCCTTCCTTGATCATCCAGTCACTACTGCTCTTCTTGGTTTTTGTTGGGCTTTGCGCCCTCTCTTGCCTTCACCTTTTTTTACAGAGCCGCTTGTGCTGTTAAGGGTCGTCACTTCCCATCCAGCCGGTTCTGCTCTTCCAGCAGGCTTCTTTGGAAGCTCCTTTTGGTTCCTTCCCTGCTCCCTGATCTTTAATCTTTTCCCCTTCTCTGTTCTCCAGACCTTCTACTCAGATTTTCCTATTTCGGTTGCAACTGCCACTCCTTGGCGCAGTATTTTTCAAGCGCATTTTTAGCATCAAGCACAAGCTCCTTAGGTGGCTCGTAATGAGGACTGCCTTCATTGCCGGGATCTCCAGGAAGAACTAGAACAAATCAGGGTGCATTAGCGAGTTCTGAACGAAAAGATTGAATCCTCCACTCGGATAATCAATGCAAAGTATGAAGCGGATTTAAACCTCTTTCTTCATCAAGTTACCTCCTTGCAGGAGCAATTCAACGCTTTATCCAATGTTTGCGCTCATATTCAAGGATCCATGGATATCCTCAAATATATGATGGAGAAACTCAATGTTCCAAGCGCAAGTTGCTCTAGCATCAAAATCGCTGACCAGGAAAACAAGCTAGAGGAATCTACTGCGCGTCAGATCAGTCATATAAATATAGATTAGGATGTTTTGTAAAGTCTGTCTTCTTCTCTTCCAGTTCATCAGAATCTATTCTTGTGTTAGTCTTCTTCAAGTTAGAAAATACAGTAAAATAGTAGAATGTTGTAATGTAGTCAATTTGCAAGCTCAACTTTTGAGCTCCAATCTTGTATTTCTGGAGCTTTGCCTCCTAAACTTTTTTGAAATATAAACAACACCAAATTTGTATTATATATAATTATATATATATATATATATTTCTTTTGCTATTCAATGATGGATGAAATTATTGGTGTTGTTACATTCAATTTAAATAACCACTTTCACTATTTTGACATATCCAAGGAAATATAATGTCAAGGGAATTATAAAATTTCAGATTACACACAAGGAGGCTCTTAAGTGGGCATTTTAATAGATGTAGTTTGTGGCTCTTAAGTGGGCATTTTAATAATATTTAGTTTGTGTTAGATATAGCTTGGAGATGTATTTCTCTAGAATTTTCCTCAACTAATCATAATGGAGGGATATCTATAAGAAATAACTTAGATTCCTTACGTTTAGATCTTGTGACAGATTTTTCATCACAATGATAATAGACATTGAGAAGTTGATGTTCTATTGCTTATGTTGGGGTAACTTGGTTGAAAACATATGACACAAGTGTGTTTGTGTTGTTGAGTTGTAGAACCAAATTAAAGATAAGGTTCAACCTTTATTTGTTTCCTAGATTAAGCTATCATGAAGAATTTATGTTTTGTTTTCCAAATTAAGTTAACATGAAGAATTTTTGGTTTGAGCTTATAATAGAAATGAAAGTTTGCATGAATTGCAATTGTTTGTTTGGGAAATATTGGTATGTAAAATTGTGAAAATTTTGATTACTATTTTAAAACTCTACATTTTGATTATAATATTTAGATTTTTTTTTAGTCATTATTTTGAATGTAATTAAATTGATTGAGTTGTAAATTTTATAAATAAAAATTTATGAGTATTTGTATTATTTAAAGACTTTTTGAAATTATCTTACTGTTTTCTAATTCTAAAATTTAATTATGAACTTAGAATTTAATTATGAGTATGTAAAATTTAATTATGAACTTAGAATTTAATTATAAACATGCATTTAGCACCTAGAGTTATTTTTGACAAGATGATCTTCCCAAATATTCTATAACTTCAATGTATTTTTACACCTTTAGGAGCAATTGCTAGTAATAGTAATATGAGTATGAACAATTCGCTGATATTGACTGTATTCTAATTATACCTCCTGTGTGAGAGTTTTTCAGGTTCCCAATTTCATTATGAACTTGTCCACTTTCATTGCTAACTATGCGGTCAGTTTCTATTTGTCATGGAGGATGGCGTTGGTGACAATGCCACTAGCCAGTGTACTGATCATAGCAGGAATGCTTTACGGCCGAACGCTGATAAGGATAGCAAGAAAGATGCACGCAAAATATAACGAGTCTAGCATAATTGCAGAACAAGCAATTTCTTCTATTAGAACTGTTTATTCTTTCGTTGGAGAAGAAAAGGCTATTGCAGAATTTTCTTCATCACTTGTTGGAACAGTAAAGCTTGGGCTTAAACAAGGCTTGGCAAAGGGGCTTTCCATAGGTGGCAACAGATCAGTAGTTTTTGCGTTGTGGGCATTCATGTCATGGTATAGAAGCCGATTGGTAATAAATCATGCAGCGACCGGAGGAAGGATCGTCAGTGCGGGCTACTACATTATCCTCGGTGGACTGTAAGACATATGACATTTATTCTTATGCTGCTTTCTCATGATTTTACTTGTGCCTAATTTTTTCGTTTGCTTTCAGGTCTCTGTCGAGCGCGCTTTCAAATCTCAAGTACTTATCTGAGGCAGGGTTTGCCGCATTTCGCATATTTGAGATGATTGAGACTGCTCCAGAGATCGATTCAGAGGATGTGACGGGAATTGTATTGGAAACGGTCTTAGGGGAGGTCCAGTTTCGGAACATTGAATTTGCTTATCCATCCAGACCAGAAAGCATGATATTTAACAAATTTTGCCTCACTATTCCGGCACGCAAAACAGTGGCTTTAGTAGGCGCCAGTGGATCTGGAAAATCAACAGCCATTACATTATTAGAACGGTTCTACGATCCAATTGGTGGAGAGATTCTGCTGGATGGAGAGAATATTAAGAGCCTGCAACTGAAATGGCTCCGTAGTCAAATGGGGCTAGTTAATCAAGAGCCTGCACTGTTCGCTGCTTCTATTCGCGAGAATATGTTGTTTGGAAAGGAGGATGCGACAATGGCTGAAATTATTAGTGCTGCAAAGGACGCCAATGCCCACACCTTCATCACCCAACTCCCAAAAGGCTATGACACACAGGTTATTTCTGATCTCTTTGGAGAATCACATTCTTTATACAATGATAATGATAATAATAAATGAAGTGAGAATTAATTCATGCGAGAATGATATTTGCAATTGCCAAAGGAAGTGATCAATATATCCTCACTATGTTGATGGTGAACCTCCTGCTAAAATATTGAATGAAGATTAAAAAACCGTATAATTATAAACACGATATCTTTGTATTCCAATGGTGTCTCAATGTCTAATTAAATTTTGTTTTCAAGGAAATCCCACTCTAAAATGGTACACCCTGTCAAAATACAGGTAGGAGAAGGCGGGATTCAAATGTCAGGATGTCAAAAACAAAGAATAGCAATAGCTAGGGCGTTGCTGAAAAACCCTTCCATCCTACTTTTAGACGAGGCCACAAGTGCTCTAGATGCAGAATCAGAGAAAATCGTCCAAGACGCCCTTGGTAAAGCTTCTATAGGACGCACAACGCTGATTGTGGCCCATCGTCTCTCCACAATTCAAGGCGCTGATAAAATTGCAGTGATGGAAAATGGTCAAGTCATTGAATTTGGAGTACATGAAGAACTGATTTTGAAACCAAATGGAGTATATGCAGCTTTGGTGCAAATACAGGAGAAAACCCTAGTACAGCAAACCATAACTGAAATATCTAGCCAAAGGCAAAGCTCAAATGACAAACTATATTGTGCTTCAAATCGCTTTGAGGGTTCAATATCTGGGTTGGAACGAGAAGAACAAGAAGTTAATGCAGAGATCAAATCTGGGAGATCTCCTTCCTTCCGTAGGTTGCTTGCACTCAATGCTCCAGAATGGAAGCACGCTCTCTTGAGCTGTGGAGGCGCCCTTGGATATGCCGCAATTCAGATAGGGTTTTCTTTCACTATGGCACGCATGACTTCTGCGCTGTTCTTCAAAAACCCGGAGGAGATTAGATCTAGTGTCAGGATCTCTTGCATTGTTTTTATAACACTGGCACTGCTGGCTTTCTCACTGAATTTGGTTCAACATTATAATTTGGCTGTAACGGGCGAGTTTCTAACGAGTAGGGTGCGTCAAAGAATGTTTTCAAAAATTCTAACGTTCGAAGTGGGCTGGTTCGATCTCGACCAAAATTCAAGTGGAGCGGTTTGCTCTAGGCTGGCTAAGGAAGCTAATGTGGTAAGTATACTATCCCATTACTTTGATAATGCTGGTTTTACATGAATTGTGAATAAGGATAAATGGTTCAGATTTTGGTTTCTTTTTCAATAGGTTTTTGTTAGAACCTTATACATATTTTGTTTTATTTTTATTAAAATTTAATAATTATGGTTATCAAATTAAATATAACAGAAAGTAAAGTCTCAAATTTTTATTGTGTTTTTTTAAGACAAGTCATGCGCGTACTCATTAACCCGATCCAAAAATGTCTGTAATGAACTACCAAAACTTTTTTTGACTCTCTTTGGAAATGGTTTTAACATAATTAATCTATCCTTCGGTGTTCGTCCATGCTTTAACATTATTATTACTCTTAATCGCAGGTAAGATCCTTGGTTGGGGATCGCGTTTCCCTTCTGGTGGAGTGTCTAGCTGGAGTAATTATAGCTGCGTCTCTGGGACTAGTGGTCGCGTGGCAACTTGCTATTGTGTTTGTCGCTGTACAGCCCCTCATGGTGGTTTGTTTCTACATTCGAACAGTTCTCCTCAAAAGGGTTTCGCGTAAGTCAATTAAAGCTGAGGATCAAGGCAGCCAAGTGGCCTTAGAATGTGTCACCCATCATAGAACCATAGCAGCCTTTTGCTCTCAGGGGAGAATCATTCATTTGACACCAGACAGAAAGGCCCACGCAGAGAGATCAATAGACAGTCATGGTACGCAGGATTGGCCCTGGGAACATCTAGGTTTTTCGAAATATGCTATTGGCCACTTGAGTTTCGGTATGGAGGGAAGCTTATTACTCACGGATATATCAGTTTCCATGACTTTTTATTAAACCACTTTGTTTTTGCAAGAATGGGTCGAATGATAGCAGATGCAGGGAGTATGACTTCTGACCTGGCGAAGGGATCTGATGCCGTTACATCTGTCTTTGAAATTTTGGACAGAGATACTCATATAAACCCAGATGACCCTGAAAAAACTAAGCCTGATAAAATCCAAGGCACTGTAGAGGTCAGGGATATCGATTTTGTTTATCCAGCTCGCCCAAACGCCATGATCTTGAGAGATTTCTGTCTCAGGATCGATGCAGAGAGCAGCATAGCATTAGTGGGAAAGAGCGGATGTGGCAAGTCAACCATCATTGGACTGATAGAGAGATTCTACGATCCCCTGAAAGGGGTTTTACTAATTGATGGGCAAGACATCAGGAGCTTTAATTTGAGGTCTCTGAGACAGCACATAGCCCTTGTAGGGCAGGAGCCAACTCTATTTGCTGGCAGCATCAGAGAGAACATTGCTTACGGTAAAGAGAACGCAACAGAAACTGAGATAGTAGAGGCTGCAAAGGCTGCCAATGCCCACGATTTCATTTCGTAAGTAGACTAAAATAAATCTCCTGACCTCAATTCAATTTGTTTTTCAGCGATTGCAAAATTTGTTTGGAAATTTGTTTTCCAACCACGATTTTTTATTTTTGCATGATGTATAAGTTGTTTCACAAACTTCTCTGAACTTACAAAACATAATTTCCATGGGACACTTTATGAATCCTATCTTAAACTTCTATGTTTTATTAAACAAGTTTCTTAAACCTAAAAATTAGTGGTTATTATAAATATTCTTACTGAATTCAATGCAGGTTATCTTTTTCTTTTAACTTATAAATAAATAAGCCTTATATGAACAACTTGCCAGACTTCTTGTTAAATTCCATGCATTGTTAATGTTTCAGGGGCACGAGGGATGGATATGAGACCTACACCGGCAACAGAGGAACTCAGTTGTCTGGGGAACAGAAACAGAGAATAGCAATAGCAAGGGAAATTATAAAGAATCCAAGCATCTTGCTGTTGGACGAGGCAACGAGTGCTTTGGATAGTCATTCGGAGAAAGTTGTTCAAAAAGCACTGGATGGAATCATGGTAGGAAGAACCAGCATGGTTGTAGCTCATCGTTTGAGCACAATTCAGAAAGCTGACAGTATAGCAGTTATTGAGAATGGAAAGGTTGTTGAACAAGGAAATCACGCTTCTCTGATCAGCAAAGGCGAAGGAGGTGCATATTTTGGTTTGATTAAACTGCAGCAACCACATTGACCAATTATTCAACCTGTAAGCGAAATTGCAATAACCCTCATACTCCTCATCACAAATGTGGCCCGTTATAAAGAGTGCAAGGCAGTCAGCCCAAAATTGATATTTGAGTTGTTTCTCTAAATGGCGATGATTAGAAGCAGAAAGGATAATAATTAGGCTGTATGTTGTAAAAAAGTTAATTAAATATCTCGGGTGATTATGAAGAATAATCATAAACCTTAGTATTATTGCTTTCAGAAGTAGAAAGGTTAATAATTAGGCTGTCTGTTGTAAAAAAGTTAATTAAATATCTCGGCTGATTATAAAGAATAATCATAAACCTTATTATTATTGCTTTTAATGTGAAAATTATCTTATCCGGAGTAAAATTCCTTGTTTCATGGATGCTTTTAGAATTGAATGGCATTGCAAATCTTCTTCTGTTCTGCTAGAGGATGGGCTACAGTGGAAATATGTACATGTGACAAACTTACATTTTCATGAACATCCCAGTAAAATATGTATTTTAAATTTTCATATATTGTATATAAGATTTAATATCCGACGCAGCGTTCGTGTTTTACTGGGATGTTCATGAAAATGTAAGTTTGTCACATGTACATATTTCCACTGTAGCCCATCCTCAAGCAGAACAGAAGAAGATTTGCAATGCCATTCAATTCTAAAAACATCCATGAAACAAGGAATTTTACTCCGGATAAGATAATTTTCATATTAAAAGCAATAATAATAAGGTTTATGATTATTCTTTATAATCAGCCGAGATATTTAATTAACTTTTTTACAACAGACAGCCTAATTATTAACCTTTCTACTTCTGAAAGCAATAATACTAAGGTTTATGATTATTCTTCATAATCACCCGAGATATTTAATTAACTTTTTTACAACATACAGCCTAATTATTATCCTTTCTGCTTCTAATCATCGCCATTTAGAGAAACAACTCAAATATCAATTTTGGGTTGACTGCCCTGCACTCTTTATAACTGGCCACATTTGTGATGAGGAGTATGAGGGTTATTGCAGTTTCGCTTACAGGTTGAATAATTGGTCAATGTGGTTGCTGCAGTTTAATCAAACCAAAATATGCACTTCCTTTGCCTTTGCTGATCAGAGAAGCGTGATTTCCTTGTTCAACAACCTTTCCATTCTCAATGACTGCTATACTGTCAGCATTCTGAATTGTGCTCAAACGATGAGCTACAACCACGCTGGTTCTTCCTACCATGATTCCATCCAGTGCTTCTTGAATAACTTTCTCCGAATGACTATCCAAAGCACTCGTTGCCTCGTCCAACAGCAAGCTGCTTGGATTCTTTATAATTGCCCTTGCTATTGCTATTCTCTGTTTCTGTCCCCCAGACAACTGAGTTCCCCTGTTGCCAGTGTAGGTCTCATATCCATCCCTCGTGCCCCTGAAACATTAACAATGCATGGAATTTAACAAGAAGTCTGGCAAGTTGTTCATATAGGGCTTATTTATTTATAAGTTAAAAGAAAAAGATAACCTGCATTGAATTCAGTAAGAATATTTATAATAACCACTAATTTTTAGGTTTAAGAAACTTGTTTAATAAAACATAGAAGTTTAAGATAGGATTCATAAAGTGTCCCATGGAAATTATGTTTTGTAAGTTCAGAGAAGTTTGTGAAACAACTTATACATCATGCAAAAATAAAAAATCGTGGTTGGAAAACAAATTTCCAAACAAATTTTGCAATGGCTGAAAAACAAATTGAATTGAGGTCAGGAGATTTATTTCAGTCTACTTACGAAATGAAATCGTGGGCATTGGCAGCATTTGCAACCTCTACTATCTCAGTTTCTGTTGCGTTCTCTTTACCGTAAGCAATGTTCTCTCTGATGCTGCCTGCAAATAGAGTTGGCTCCTGCCCTACAAGGGCTATGTGCTGTCTCAGAGACCTCAAATTAAAGCTCCTGATGTCTTGCCCATCAATTAGTAAAACCCCTTTCAGGGGATCGTAGAATCTCTCTATCAGTCCAATGATGGTTGACTTGCCACATCCGCTCTTTCCCACTAATGCTATGCTGCTCTCTGCATCGATCCTGAGACAGAAATCTCTCAAGATCATGGCGTTTGGGCGAGCTGGATAAACAAAATCGACATCCCTGACCTCTACAGTGCCTTGGATTTTATCAGGCTTAGTTTTTTCAGGGTCATTTGGGTTTATATGAGTATCTCTGTCCAAAATTTCAAAGACAGATGTAACGGCATCAGATCCCTTCGCCAGGTCAGAAGTCATACTCCCTGCATCTGCTATCATTCGACCCATTCTTGCGAAACAAAGTGGTTTAATAAAAAGTCATGGAAACTGATATATCCGTGAGTAATAAGCTTCCCTCCATACCAAAACTCAAGTGGCCAATAGCATATTTCGAAAAACCTAGATGTTCTCAGGGCCAATCCTGCGTACCATGACTGTCTATTGATCTCTCTGCGTGGGCCTTCCTGTCTGGTGTCAAATGAATGATTCTCCCCTGAGAGCAAAAGGCTGCTATGGTTCTATGATGGGTGACACATTCTAAGGCCACTTGGCTGCCTTGATCCTCAGCTTTAATTGACTTACGCGAAACCCTTTTGAGGAGAACTGTTCGAATGTAGAAACAAACCACCATGAGGGGCTGTACAACGATCAACACAATGGCAAGTTGCCATGTGACCACTAGTCCGAGAGACGCAGCTATAATTACTCCAGCTAGACACTCCACCAGAAGGGAAAGGCGATCCCCAACCAAGGATCTTACCTGCGATTAAGAGTAATAATAATGTTAAAGCATGGACGAACACCGAAGGATAGATTAATTATGTTAAAACCATTTCCAAAGAGAGTCAAAAAAAGTTTTGGTAGTTCATTACAGACATTTTTGGATCGGGTTAATGAGTAAGCGCATGACTTGTCTTAAAAAAACACAATAAAAATTTGAGACTTGACTTTCTGTTATATTTAATTTGATAACCATAATTATTAAATTTTAATAAAAATAAAACAAGGTTCTAACAAAAACCTGTTGAAAAAGAAACCAAAATCTGAACCATTTATCCTTATTCACAATTTATGTAAAACCAGCATTATCAAAGTAATGGGATAGTATACTTACCACATTAGCTTCCTTAGCCAGCCTAGAGCAAACCGCTCCACTTGAATTTTGGTTGAGATCGAACCAGCCCACTTCGAACATTAGAATTTTTGAAAGCATTCTTTGACGCACCCTACTCGTTAGAAACTCGCCCGTCACAGCCAAATTATAATGTTGAACCAAATTCAGCGAGAAAGCCAGTAGTGCCAGTGTTATAAAAACAATGCAAGAGATCCTGACACTAGATCTAATCTCCTCCGGGTTTTTGAAGAACAACGCAGAAGTCATGAGTGCCATAGTGAAAGAAAACCCTATCTGAATTGCGGCATATCTAAGGGCGCCTCCACAGCTCAAGAGAGCGTGCTTCCATTCTGGAGCATTGAGTGCAAGCAACCTACGGAAGGAAGGAGATCTCCCAGATTTGGTCTCTGCATTAACTTCTTGTTCTTCTCGTTCCAAGCCAGATATTGAACCCTCAAAGCGATTTGAAACACAATATAGTTTGTCATCTGAGCTTTGCCTTTGGCTAGATATTTCAGATACTGTGTTAAGATCAATGGTTTGCTGTACTGGGGTTTTCTCCTGTATTTGCACCAACGCTGCATATACTCCATTTGGTTTCAAAATCAGTTCTTCATGTACTCCGAATTCAATGACTTGACCATTTTCCATCACTGCAATTTTATTAGCGCCTTGAATTGTGGAGAGACGATGGGCCACAATCAGCGTTGTGCGTCCTATAGAAGCTTTACCAAGGGCATCTTGGACGATTTTCTTTGATTCTGCATCTAGAGCACTTGTGGTCTCGTCTAAAAGTAGGATGGAAGGGTTTTTCAGCAACGCCCTAGCTATTGCTATTCTCTGTTTTTGACCTCCTGACATTTGAATCCCGCCTTCTCCTACCTGTATTTTGACAGGGTGTACCATTTTAGAGTGGGATTTCCTTGAAAACAAAATTTAATTAGACATTGAGACACCATTGGAATACAAAGATATCGTGATTATAATTATACGGTTTTTTAATCTTCATTCAATATTTTAGCAGGAGGTTCACCATCAACATACTGAGGATATATTGGTCACTTCCTTTGGCAATTGCAAATATCATTCTCGCATGAATTAATTCTCACTTCATTTATTATTATCATTATCATTGTATAAAGAATGTGATTCTCCAAAGAGATCATAAATAACCTGTGTGTCATAGCCTTTTGGGAGTTGGGTGATGAAGGTGTGGGCATTGGCGTCCTTGCAGCACTAATAATTTCAGCCATTGTCGCATCCTCCTTTCCAAACAACATATTCTCGCGAATAGAAGCAGCAAACAGTGCAGGCTCTTGATTAACTAGCCCCATTTGACTACGGAGCCATTTTAGTTGCAGGCTCTTAATATTCTCTCCATCCAGCAGAATCTCTCCACCAATTGGATCGTAGAACCGTTCTAATAATGTAATGGCTGTTGATTTTCCAGATCCACTGGCGCCTACTAAAGCCACTGTTTTGCGTGCCGGAATAGTGAGGCAAAATTTGTTAAATATCATGCTTTCTGGTCTGGATGGATAAGCAAATTCAACGTTCCGAAACTGAACCTCCCCTAAGACCGTTTCCAATACAATTCCCGTCACATCCTCTGAATCGATCTCTGGAGCAGTCTCAATCATCTCAAATATGCGAAAAGCGGCAAACCCTGCCTCAGATAAGTACTTGAGATTTGAAAGCGCGCTCGACAGAGACCTGAAAGCAAACGAAAAAATTAGGCACAAGTAAAATCATGAGAAAGCAGCATAAGAATAAATGTCATATGTCTTACAGTGCACCGAGGATAATGCAGTAGCCCGCACTGACGATCCTTCCTCCGGTCGCTGCATGATTTATTACCAATCGGCTTCCATACCATGACATGAATGCCCACAATGCAAAAACTACTGATCTGTTGCCACCTATGGAAAGCCCCTTTGCCAAGCCTTGTTTAAGCCCAAGCTTTACTGTTCCAACAAGTGCTGAAGAAAATTCTGCAATAGCCTTTTCTTCTCCAACGAAAGAATAAACAGTTCTAATAGAAGAAATTGCTTGTTCTGCAATTATGCTAGACTCGTTATATTCTGCGTGCATCTTTCTTGCTATCCTTATCAGCGTTCGGCCGTAAAGCATTCCTGCTATGATCAGTACACTGGCTAGTGTCATTGTCACCAACGCCATCCTCCATGACAAATAGAAACTGACCGCATAGTTAGCAATGAAAGTGGACAAGTTCATAATGAAATTGGGAACCTGAAAAACTCTCACACAGGAGGTACAATTAGAATACAGTCAATATCAGCGAATTGTTCATACTCATATTACTATTACTAGCAATTGCTCCTAAAGGTGTAAAAATACATTGAAGTTATAGAATATTTGGGAAGATCATCTTGTCAAAAATAGCTCTCGGTGCTAAATGCATGTTTATAATTAAATTCTAAGTTCATAATTAAATTTTACATACTCATAATTAAATTCTAAGTTCATAATTAAATTTTAGAATTAGAAAATAGTAAGATAATTTCAAAAAGTCTTTAAATAATACAAATACTCGTAAATTTTTATTTATAAAATTTACAACTCAATCAATTTAATTACATTCAAAATAATGACTAAAAAAAATCTAAATATTATAATCAAAATGTAGAGTTTTAAAATAGTAATCAAAATTTTCACAATTTTACATACCAATATTTCCCAAACAAACAGTTGCAATTCATGCAAACTTTCATTTCTATTATAAGCTTAAACCAAAAATTCTTCATGTTAGCTTAATTTGGAAAACAAAACATAAATTCTTCATGATAGCTTAATCTAGGAAACAAATAAAGGTTGAACCTTATCTTTAATTTGGTTCTACAACTCAACAACACAAACACACTGGAGTCATATGTTTTCAACCAAGTTACCCCAACATAAGCAATAGAACATCAACTTCTCAATGTCTATTATCATTGTGATGAAAAATCTGTCACAAGATCTAAATGTAAGGAATCTAAGTTATTTCTTATAGATATCCCTCCATTATGATTAGTTGAGGAAAAATCTAGAGAAATACATCTCCAAGCTATATCTAACACAAACTACGTCTATTAAAATGCCCACTTAAGAGCCTCCTTGTGTGTAATCTGAAATTCCCCTCCATACTTTTTCACGAATTATAATTCCCTTGACATTATATTTCCTTGGATATGTCAAAATAGTGAAAGTGGTTATTTAAATTGAATGTAACAACACCAATAATTTCATCCATCATTGAATAGCAAAAGAAATATATATATATATATATATATATAATATATATATATATATATATATAGACAAATTTGGCTGTTGTTTATATTTCAAAAAAGTTTAGGAGGCAAAGCTCCAGAAATACAAGATTGGAGCTCAAGAGTTGAGCTTGCAAATTGACTACATTACAACATTCTGCTATTTTACTGTATTTTCTAACTTGAAGAAGACTAACACAAAAGTAGATTCTGATGAACTGGAAGAGAAGAAGACAGACTTTACAAAACATCCTAATCTATATTTATATGACTGATCTGACGCGCAGTAGATTCCTCTAGCTTGTTTTCCTGGTCAGCGATTTTGATGCTGGAGCAACTTGCGCTTGGAGCATTGAATTTCTCCATCATATATTTGAGGATATCCATGGATTCTTGAATATGAGCGCAAAGATTGGATAAAGTGTTGAATTGCTCCTGCAAGGAGGTAACATGATGAAGAAAGAGGTTTAAATCCGCTTCATACTTTGCATTGATTATCCGAGTGGAGGATTCAATCTTTTCGTTCAGAACTCGCTAATGCACCCTGATTTGTTCTAGTTCTT
The DNA here is from genome assembly GCA_000404065.3 of Pinus taeda. Lineage (NCBI taxonomy): Eukaryota > Viridiplantae > Streptophyta > Pinopsida > Pinales > Pinaceae > Pinus > Pinus taeda. Next base: position 3,185 of record APFE030494203.1, on the reverse strand, counting down.
CCTGGAGATCCCGGCAGTGAAGGCAGTCCTCATTACGAGCCATCTGAGGAGCTTGTGTTTGATGCTAAAAATGCGCTTGAAAAATACTGCGCCAAGGAGTGGCAGTTGCAACTGAAATAGGAAAATCTGAGTAGAAGGTCTGGAGAACAGAGAAGGGGAAAAGATTAAAGATCAGGGAGCAGGGAAGGAACCAAAAGGAGCTTCCAAAGAAGCCTGCTGGAAGAGCAGAACTGGCTGGATGGGAAGTGACGACCCTTAACATCACAAGCGGCTCTGTAAAAAAGGTGAAGGCGAGAGAGGGCGCAAAGCCCAACAAAAACCAAGAAGAGCAGTAGTGACTGGATGATCAAGGGAGGGAAAACGAAGAGGGGAGAGAAAATTTATTGAAAGGCAACTGAGAGAGAACGCAGCAGTAGTGGAGAACACCCTGAAAGAGATGAATGGTTGAAGACGGGGTGTCCAGGCCTTTATAGCCAGCAGGCTGTAAGGAAGGTATGACAGAGTCACGCGGTGAGGGGGAGTGGCCTCACGGATTTCACTTGAGAAATCAGGTATCGATGTGGATGAGGAGTCAGAAGGAATGGGAGGCAAGATATTCGGCGGCAGAAAAATTACCATATCGGGATTACAATAGATTTGGACAAGGTACGCCTTGTAATTTCGGTCAGGGTCAGGCTCAATAGAGATTTGTCACAAGTCATAAGGGAGATCAGGGTAGATAATGAAAGGATTCCTTGTCGTTGCAAAAAAAATTTCCTTTAGTTCTGGTACAAGCTTGACTGGCGAGTTTGTCTGCTTCTCGATTTAAGGTGTAGAGGACGTGGAAAATTTTTATCTCCCAAGTTTGGCTGATCATGGTTTGACATCTGCTGATGAGTTGTTGTATGTGGATGTTGGAGGCCTTTCTCTTACTATTCATGAGACTTATAATAATAGCAGAGTCCCCAAAGATCCAAGCTTTCTTGATTCCGTGGATTTGAAGCTGGTGTAAGCTTTGGTAGAGAGCTAAGGCCTCTGCTCTGTTATTTGACAGAGTTCCCAGTCCCCACTCAAAAGTGGCAAGGGGGTCTCCTTTGGGCGTATAGATAATTCCCCCTGCTCCCGCAGCTCCCGGATTTGACTTGGAGGCACCATAAAAAAATAGGATATGAGTGTTGTTGTTGCAAAGCCATTCATTAAATTCATTCTTCTTTAATCTTATTTTCCAGTTGTGACTGAGGGAGTTGAATGAGCTACTGAAGGTGATACTGCACTTGTCTATCAGATTCTTGATGAAATCTCTCTCTTTGATACAAAGGCTAGCCATATCGATTTTCCTTAAACTTTTGGCAGCTATGGTTTCTATTGCAAGGCTTTTAGCTTTACTACAAAGTTGTCTGGTTAATGTCTCCTGATCCCTGAAAACCTTGTGGTTCATTGCAATCCATATTTTCCATAAGAGATCATATGGGAGGGCATCCCATACCCTCTTGGCAATGCTATTTTTCTTGCTTTTCCAGGGATAACTTTTCTTCCAGTTGCTTAAGGCTTCATCGATGGAATGATGTGAATTCTAGGTGAAAGTGTCAAAAGAAGCGATACCTTTCCAGCAGGAGATGGCGAAGGGGCACGAGATGAAGAGGTGTTGCATAGTCTCTTCTGCCTCATGACAATTTGGGCATCGGGAGGGTCCCATGATACTTTTCTTTTGCAGATTTTCTGAGGTGAGAGTCTTCCCTTTTAAGAGGGTCCACATGAAGAATTTAACTTTAGGGATGGATTCAGCTTTCCAGACTGTTTTCCAATATGTCCATGGAGAGGTTGGGTGGTCCCTGTTACACAAATAATTGTAGCTTGCTTGTATTGAGTAGCTGGATCTCGTAGGATCCCATCGGAATCCGTCAATACCATTCTTAGTTATAGGCGTAATGTTGTGGAGATGGATCTGAAAGTTGTTGAAGATCTCTATGAGATTATCAGGGATGGGAGGGAAGCTCCAGCCCTTCTCTGTGTATCTATATCGCATTGAGTAATTTGATTTAAGCGATATATTCCTTTGCTTTGAAGATAGAGAAGGATTGGTTCCATACCTGGATAACTTCTGATAGCTTTGTTTCCCAATATCTTATTGCCTCCAATGTTGATTTTGCTGCCACCTATAGGGACCATTGAGACATTTTCTGCCATAAAGGAGATGGCTTTTTTGCAGAGTTTCCAAATACTTGTGTTGTTCCTGACGGGTATTTCACTTGTTAGGAGTTGTTGCCTTGGGCTGTTGAGATATTTGGCCTCGATGACTTTTTTCCACCAAGCTTGTTGCTCCTCAAGCAATCTCCAAACTATCTTGCCACCAAAAGCTAAGTTAGTGAGCATTGGAGATCTGATTCCTAGCCCTAGGGTTTGGTTTTTATATTGGTCCTGTAGTGACTTTGGGTTTAGAAGTCGCAAAGCCTTAGATATCTCTGGTTTTGTCAGTCTTCTTAGGAGTCGGACCAGTCACAAAATCTACCCTCGTGAGCAACCTACCTTTGTGTTGCCTCTTTGCAAAATTTCAATAAGCTTGTTCATTTAAAGTTGTGAATTTCATTTAAAAAAAAAAACAAAAAGAGATTGAGTTTTTGTTTTGATTAGTTTGTGATTCTGCATAAACTAGTCCTTGGATTAATCATTCCCAAGTAAAACATCCCAGAATCATCCTAGTAAGCTTTTGCTTCTTAGATCGTTTTGTTAAGTGTAAGGTTAGATGTATTTCCTTTGATTTGCTTTTGAGTGATTTTTCATAGATTCTCATAGATCTTGAAATTGCTTTGATTAGAGTAGTTTTACATGCTTTTGTTAAATAGGAAAATATCAACGATCTCCTTTGCGATATTTGCTCTAGAGTAACATTTGATATCTTTGAAAGAGAAAGGAATTTTTTCGTGAAGTAGAGAGTGGTCATGTTTTGTGTGTTTTGAAAGATAAAGAGAATTGTTTCTTTGATTGTCTTTTGAGAAAGTTGTTATTATTGAAAAGATTTCATTCTCTCAACTCTCTTAATTAGAACTTTGATTGAAAAGAGAAAATTATCAAATCATCTTAGGTGCATCTTTTAGAGAATTGGAGTCGAGTCTATACACCATCAAGTTTCATCTCCATCACCTTTGTCTTAAAGAACAACCATTAAAATCAACGCTTAAAGTAAAATAAACTTAGAAATTTTTATT
>APFE030494202.1:0-11279 GCA_000404065.3 Pinus taeda | reverse complement strand
TGAAAAAATCCAGAGAATTATCCGCCTCTGAAAAAGAAGGGATAATTAACCGGATAAAAAAAACACTCCAAGGTGTACTCGTTTGCTGATCGAGTCCCACATCCTAGGCCTGTTACAAATTCAAGAAAATCATACTAGCATCACTTATTACAATTCCCCGTAGGGTGTGGAATCTGGGTACAGAGAAGAAATATGATGAGAAGATAGAAGGAGAGTTAAAAAACTCTGTTGACTGATGACATCTCTGATGGTACAAGTGTCTTCGGGATGATCCTTGGGCATGGAGTCGTCAAAAAATCGTCAGGTGCTACTCCAGCAGTCAACAAGACTGAGGAAGTTTTCCTTGATGTTACACTTGTTTGGGGATTCTCTTGGGATAAAAAAGTTGACCTAGTTTAGGATGTTTCAATTGTTGGGGGACTTAAGTTGCATGACAGGGATTCTCATGTTCATTGGTTGATAATAGCCTTGCATGGCTTGTTGCTTTTACCACGAGCTTGATATTTCAAGATTGATAAGTTGACTCGTGAATATATCTATCTTTTAGACATTGATAGATGTAATTCACTTATCATGATCCTATATGGGGATGCAATCATCTTTGTAGGATGTCCTAGACAACATATGACATGAAAATTACAGATTTTGGCCCATGATCATGACTTGAGGGATGATGGAGTTAGCTATGTGGCTTATGATCTAGGGTTATGTTCCTTTGCATCCATAGATGGTCAATATTCTTTGGAGATTCGAGGTGCTATGATAGCATGGATGTTGGCTTCTTTATAGGAGACAATGGTTCATTTGGAGACTGCAACAACTATAGATTTGTAGGTGATCCAGATTTATGAAGGAACGAAATGATATATAGATATAAATAAAAACACAGAGCTACAATGAAAACAAAACTTCAATTCATTAATAACAAAGTACTGAAAACTGTTTACATGCAGAATGGAAATAAACTAGCTCTGGCAATGGTAGCTTATCTCTAAGAAGAAATGTCGCAGTTGCATGCCTTCTGCACTAAATCACAATGAGGTTCAAAGGCCTTTTTTATCATAAAGAAGAAGTGTGAAACCCTAACCCTAGGAGACGAAGCGCCAACGGTTTTCTGCCCCGTCAGGGTAAGTTGGACTGCCAACTTCCCGAGGTCGTAACTTAGGCATACGATCTCCATTTGGCTATAATAATACCTTGTTTCAAAGATCTCCACGAGGAGGCGAAAATAGAATTTGTGGAACAAATTTTGACCCTTTTTCAGTTTCTCAGTTTTCCTTGAAAATGTCTTTTAGTATCTCAAAATGGCTCCAGAAGTTTAGGACCCGAAAAACTGCCAAAAAAAGAAAGCTTTGCTAGAATTAAGGAAACTGAAAGGAAACAGTGTTCGAGGTCCATGTGGAATAGGTGGGTGGCCAGCAATATCCACTTGGATTAGTAGGCGGCAAGTGTTGATGAAAAATTCCTCTTTATCTTTGTAATATTCCTAATGGAAATAAAGAATGATAAACAAGCAAACATAGCAAAAACTCACATGAAATTTACACACAGATCAGACACCATAAATTGAGCCAAAAACTGCGCTGCTTTGAGCCATTTTATTATAAAATCACAGGGTTACAATTTGTTGTTTGGAAAGTGTGCACCTGGCCTTGCTCAAGGCAAGTTAGCAAAGCCCAAGTGATGAAAGCAAGTCCCCAAGTGCTGATGGCTGCTAGGGCCTCCTCTAGTGCTTAGAAAATTCCGACAAATTAACCCCCAGCTCTCCTCCAATAACCCACAAAAACTCATGAAGGAATTGGCCAAGTGTTGACCTCAGAATTTCCGCACAATTTCCCCTAGCTCCTCTAGCTGCTGGGTATTTCGACTCACTTGTAAGTGTTGCTGCTTAACGCCCCCAAAATGGGTGAAATCTTCAGCAAAACTCCTTCCGGAACTCTTCCACAAATCTCAGCCCCAAGTTCCTCTTCCCCTTGTGTCCTACATGTGGCACGAAAAAAATAAATGCGCAGGCCCTGTGCAACCACTATTGAACCCCCTCCACACAGACGTTGCAATGCCCCTAGATCGATCTAAAGATGATGGAAACTCCCACCTAGGGCTAGCACTCGAAGTCCACCAAAGCAAGCGTGAGATTCTCACCTAAAAATCTCTTGTGCTCAACAACACATGTAGACTTGGCCTCTAGCTCAAGTGTGCTAGTCAAGGTGAATGCTCAAATGATCAAAGATGCCCGAAATGAGTGCCTCCTCCTATTTTGTCATTGTGCCTCCCAATTGCCCATGTGGGGCCCAACCATCGAACCTCTCATCTTTTCCCTCCAAGGAATGCATATTTCCAAGGGGGCCATATTTCCTCCTTGGAGTGGTCCCCACCATCCACTAACATTTCGATTTTCCATTTTCTCCTAAATTGGGTCTTTCCTTAGCTCCAAAAACTCAAGTGGGGTCCCACAACCCACTTTTCCCAAGTGTAAAAGCAAAATATCACAAAATTGGAAAAATTGATATTCCCCCTTGGCAATATTGCTAAGTGGAAATATGACAACATCCTTTTGGGGTTACTTCCAAGATGTTCACACCATATAATGGGGTGCTTCATGAGTTTTGGAGTAGATGTTGTATGCTCAACCCATTGATGGTTTGTGATGGATTTTTGCATTGTAGATGGCTTACTTAGTGGTTGCTTGACCTTAGTTTGGTGCTTGCATCATATTCCCCTCTAGGGCATTGGAGATCTTAAGATAGGTTGGTGTTCTTTGTGATGGCCACATGGACATCATTATTTGCTGGGAGAATACCTTGCATTAGAGGAGGAATACTTTGCATCTTGGAGGAGGGCATTGGGCCCTAGATAGCATGGTGTAAGTTTGGATGCTTTCATGGAGTCTTGGAGTTGACTTAGAGATGCCTAGGTTGCAACAATGTTTATGTATGGGGAGTGGACCCAGTTGAGTACATGGCTTAGGAGGTTCGATGGAGTTGTTTAAGGCTTGTAGGAAGAGTCTTAGAGACACACTGCGTGGAGTGCCCTTTCATTTGGAGTCTTGGTTATGGACGACATCACCTTGGAGCTTGACATGCGTACCCTTGGAGAATAGCACTCCACGTGTTATTCTAGTTTTTTTGTAAGCGCATAGGCACACATGTATTTTTAGCATCCCTTACCTCTCATATATATAGAAGAAGGAGAAAGTCCTTTATTCACTTATAATTCTTGTTCATTCTTGTGTTAGAGATATGATCAAGAGGATTGCAATAATACCTCTCATATATATAGAGGGAGAAAGTCCCTCATTTACTTATAATGCTTGTGTTAGAGATGTGATCAAGAGGAGTGCACTAGTTCTTTCTCTCATGGATCTTGTATTGTACTTTATCTCCCTCTCTCTTGGTATCACAAGGGTTTCTTGAACTTATTGGAGCATCTTGAAGGCCTGGGTTAGGGTTTCATCCCTTGGATACATGGAGAGTCAGGTTTTGAGATGAAAGTTGAAACCCTAGGTTGTACTTGTTGAAGTGAAGAAGAAGAAGAGACATCTTGCCTTGGAGGACATGCTTGTGTGACACATGCTTGTTGGATCTCCTTGTCTGAGCTAGGATTTTCATTGTTTTCCCCAACTATGGTTTTGGTGAGTTGGAGGATTGTACTAGCCTTGGCATAAGGTTATGGTATGCACATGATCTTCATCTTTATGCATAATAATCAAGTTTCCACATGTCCAATGCTTGTGTGATCATAGATTTGATTTACAACCATCTATTTCTTCATTGTTTTGTAATCTCCACCACTAACATATCTTGCTAATTTAACATAAGTTGGCATTGGGATAAGGTTATGGAATGTACATGAGCTTCATCTTTATGCATATTAATGAAGTTTCTAGGTGTCGAATGTTTGTGTGATTGCAGATTTGATTTTCAGCCATCTATTTCTTCATTGGTTTGTAAACCACTCACATGTCTTGCTGATTTAACATAAGTTAAGGGTGAATTTGACAAGTGATTTAACATTATAATTGAAGAAGCCACCATAATATATTTGTATCCTTACAATAAGTGCTTCTAGATAATAGTGTTGAAGTTGTTGTAGGTGCTGATTAGTGGTTGGTTTGAGGATGCTAGTTCTGGGTATGTTTTTGTAACCTGGTGAGGGCTGACTCCCCCACTTGTGTACTTCAATTGCCAAAATATTTTGAGCATTTGTTAGATTGGCTTGGTTCTTGAAGTAAGCCTCAAGACTAGGATCCAACGATATAGCTTGTCCCATTAAAAACTTCATTAATTTATGAGACAATTAACTTGATGCTTGGCTTTAAGTATAGTTGGACAGTGGGAACAGTTAAAGGTATAGCATGTAGCTAACACAATTGTTGTTGTTGTAGAGTTTGTTGTTGTGTGGCCATCAATTGCTGGAAGTTGGAACACAGTCTTTGTGTCCTTCATAATCTTAGCTTCAAAATTGTTGTTTTGTCGTGTCTTTACAACAAGATGCTCCATTAGGATCTAGCTTTGTTGGTGTTGTTATACATGTAATCACCTAGCAATAGGTGAATAACATTAGAGTCTTGGGAGCTTTCTGAGTTGCTAGGAGCCTGCAATTTCATAATGCAGAATTGAAACTCGGGTTTTCCCATGGTGACAATTGTGGTACTACTGAGGGAATTATGGTAAGGACTTGTAGTTACCATAGCTTTGATCCATTTCTCCATAAGTAAGGTTTTGGTCTAGAAATCCATGGTAGTAATATGGCAATAATGTCTTAGATAAACTTGTGGTACAAAATGGTGTGAATAATTAGTAGTATTGCGACTGTGGTAAATTTGCTTAAAAATTATGAAAAAAATGTGAAAAATGGATGGAAAAACTAGTGCAACATGGTGTTACCTATATGTCGGTAATGCAAAAACAAGAGAAGTGGGTATTGCATATTGTGGATTTGCTCAAGCAACTAAAAGTGAGAGCTTGAGGAGATTCACTGATTGGAGAAATCCTAAGGAAGCTAGATTTGTGGAACCAAAATGACCTAATTGTAGGCTTAGATACTAATTGATACAAACAAAATTAGCCAACAATGCAAATACTCACATGCAAGGGGAATGCTTGTACTAAACAATATTGCTACAATACCCATGTTATACTTGGTGTGGCTTTTGGGGCAAGTTTCAAGTTGAGACTGTCACTCAATTCTCAACTCCTCCGTCTAGGCTTACTCCTAGCGAAGAGAAAGGGGTGAAGCCTAAAAATATCTAAGGTTCAACTAGCTCAAAGCTAGCAAGTCAGTTTTCTAGGAGTTAATACAAAATGTGTAATATCCCTAAGGAAAATTAACAGTAAATATGCAAAGAAAACATAGATAAAAACACTATAAAACAGTGACAAACAACCAGATCACAAATTGGCACCAAAACTGCACTGCTGAGCTTTTTTTATTAGTGAAAATGGGTGTACATTAAGGTGTTGGAATTGGTGCACTTGGGCTTGCTCAAGGCAAGCTAGCAAAGCCCCAAATGTCAAATAAGACACCATCCTTTGATCTGTCGCTATGTTGCTCAAGCTCTGCGCTATAGTTGCCCAGAAATAGGCTGCTGGCTGAATGGATCTGCTGATAGGGCCCTCTCCAGTGCTCAAAAAATTCTGGGAAATTAATCCCAGCCTCTCCACCAAACACCTAGAAATACCCACAAAGGAATTGGCCTTTGCTTAACTTCGGAAATTCGTCCCTATTTCTCTTCTATGGCCCAACTGCTGCGTAATTCAACCCACCTGTAATTTCTGCTGCAAATGGTCTCCAAAATGGCTGCAATGCTCCCCAAAACGCCCCCTAGGCCTTTACTCAAGTTTCAGACCAATCCCCAACTCACTCCTCCACCTCCCGGAGTGCACTCACAAAAGAATGCACAACCCTTGCGTTGTTGTAGCTGCCTCTCTCCCAGAAATTCAACCCTCCTGCTGGTAGTGCGAAAATGGCAAGGTGAAACTCCCTCCTTGGGTTGGCACTCAAAGTCCACTGAAGCAAGGGCTGAGATCTCCGCTCGGAGACACTCGTGTGCTAAACAACACTTGTAGACTTGGCTTCAACTCAAGTGTGCTCTTGTCTTAGACAATTTTGTAAATGATAGATGAATGAGCAAAATGCGAGTCTCTTCCTCCTTTTGTCAAGCTGCCTCCAAAATTGCCCATGTGGGCCCACATCGAACTCCTCACACCAATTCTGCTCTAATGAGAGCGTACTTCCCATGTGGGCCAAAATTCTCTTGTGGTGGCCCCCACGCTCCACCAAAGCCGCAATTTTTCCTCTAGCTCTAATGTTTGAGTGCCTCTTATGCCAAAAGTCAGATGTGAGTCCTCTAAGCCCACTTCTCCTAAATGCATCCGTGCAATAAACCAAAAATGAGCAAAATTGATATTTACTTAGTAAAATACTAAGTAGGAATATCACAGTTCTCCCTGCCAAAACGTTGCTTGTCCTCAAGCAATTGTAATGAAGGATGCTGGGGTATCTGCTCCCCCTCTGAGGTGGCATCCTCATCCAGCGAATTCCTCCATTGGATCAAAAACTCCCTGATGACCTTGTTACGCAGATGTCTCTCCCTGGTATCCAAAATGCCCTTTGGTTCCAACACCAAATGTCCCTCATCGTCCATAGGGGGTAGCTCTATAGCTGTTGTAACCTGCTGTCCCAATGCCTTTTTTAGGCAAGACACATGAAAGATGTTGTGCACCCGGCTCCCTGGGGGTAGCTCCAGCTCATATGCTACCATCCCCCCCCTCCGAGTGACACAATATGGTCCATAGAAGCGGGGTTTGAGCTTCTTGGCCCCCTTATGTTTGAGTGTAGACTGTCGGTATGGTTGAAGCGTCAAGAATACCAAGCCCCCTACTTCAAACTGCCTCTCAACTCTGCCCCTGTCTGCATAAAGCTTCTGCTAGTTTTGGGCCATCCACATGTTGTTTTTTAGAGCCCTCAAGATGTCTTAGCTCTCCTGTATCTAGCCCTTCGCTCGTGGGGCCCTGCTGTTTCCAAACATAATGTCGGTGAAAGACAATGCATCATAAACATACAAAGCTCAAAATTGTGACATATCTATGGGCATGTGGTACGTAGTGTTGTAGCAGTGTTCACTCAAGTGTAGCCACCATATCCATGCTCTCTGCTACCCTGTCACATAGTTATGCAAGTAGCCCTCCAACCACTTGTTAACTATCTCCGTCTGCCCGTCTATCTAAGGGTGATAATTGATACTCAGTGTGAGCTCAGTACCCACCAAACGGAATAGCTTCGGCCAAAATCTACCCATGAACTGGCTATCCCAGTCACTGACAATGGTCTTTGGGAGACAATGTAGCTGAAGCACCTCCCTAAAGAATAATTCGGTTCCCTGTGAGGCCGAGTATCAGGCTGAGATGGTGAAGAAGTGAGCAAACTTTGTCAAGCGGTCCACCACTACGTAAACGCAGTCTTTGCCCTATACTGTGGGCAACCCGATAATGAAATCCATTGATATGCTCTCCTATTTCCCCTCCGGAATGGGAAGCGGCTGCAATATGCCTGTAGGGTGTGACTACTCACCCTTGTTATGTTGGCATGTGTCACGCTCTTGGATATGCCTCAGAACATCATCCTTGAGGCCCCTCCATGCAAAGCGCTCTCTAATGGTCTTGTATGTCTTCATGAACCCCTGGTGCCCTGCTAGTGGTGAATTGTGGGCAACCTGTAGAATCTTCTCCCTTAGTGGGGAGTTGGGTACCAAGTAGATCCAGTCTCGATAGTAGATCACCTCGTTCATCACCTTGTACCAGTCATCTGTCACCAACCCATCAAGGACCTCACACGTGAATCGGTCCTTGGAGTACTCCACTAGCAGCTGCGCTCTCCAATCCGGGGCAATGCTCATCAAAGAAAGAGTGGTTGGCCTCTTGGACAACACATCAACCACTACGTTGTGCTTCCCTTTGACATACTCAATGTCAAAGTCATATGCTTGGAGCTTGCCCACCCACTTCTGCTGCCTCTCTTGCAACTGTTTCTGCTCCGAGAAGAACTTGAGGCTGTTGTGATTTGTCTTGACTTTAAACCTGTTCCCCACGAAACACTGTCTTAACTTGGCCAACGCATGAATGATGGCCATCATCTCCTTATCATATATGGAGTATAGTAGCTCATGGGGTAGTAGCTTTTGACTCTCGAAAGCTATGGGGTGCCCTCCCTGCATCAACATGATCCCCATAACCACTCCTGATGCATCACACTCCAACACGAAAGGCTGAGTGAGTGAGGAAGTGCCAACAATGCACATCTACTCATGACCTCCTTGAGGCGGTCAAATGCCTCTTGCGTTGTAGTGGTCCAATCAAATACCTCTTTCTTCGTCAAGTCAGTGAGGGGTGTTGCTAGTTGGGAGAAGCCCTTCATGAACTTCCTGTAATAAGTACATATGCCTACGAAACCCCCCAACTCGGGCACATTCTGGGGCTCTGGCCAATCCCGGATAACTCTGATCTTCTCCTCATGTACTCTCACACTGTCCACCCCAATGATGTGCCTGTAATATCCCCAAATTTGATTTTTTCATTTGAGGAGATTAACGAAGTTTATTGGGGAGGTGCTAGGCATAGCACAATTTTGTAGTTCGAGTTTCAAATTTGATTTCGGCTTGAGGAGCTTGGGTGAAAAGGCAAGATTGTAGCTCATTGGCAAGTGGGGGCCACAAGAGAGACAAAAAGGGAATGCACACTTGTGGAGCAAGAGAGAGAAAAAGAAAGGGGATGAACTAGTGGAAAGTGGGGGCCACCAAGGGAGAGAGAGGCCAACAATTATAAATAGAGAAAGGAGGCTTTCATTTGGGAAATCTTTAGTCATTTTACAATTTCAACATTAGTTCTCTTGAGCTACTTAGCCAAGACAATCGTGCTGTTCAACACAAGGAATTTCCGAGTGGGAATTCCACCTCTACCTTCAGTGAACTTCGAGTGTCACCCTAGGGGAGTAAGAAGGGGTCCATCGCAGGGTTTCTCTTGGAGCTACATTGCAGACCATTTCCAGTTGGAGCATGCTTCTCTTAGGGCGTAGAAGGAAATTTGAAGAGGCTGAGAGAACGTGGCAGACATTGGAATTTTGGCTAGAGAATTTGCATAGATTTATCCATAGGGAGGGTGAGTTTTTCCTTGGTGATTTGCAGGGCTAAGATTGCTAGCATTTTGGAGCAACAATTCATCATTTTCCGCTACAGGTGAAGCATTCTGGTATTTGAGGAGGGCCAAGCTATTTGGGGTCAAATTTGGAGGGTCAAAACTAGAGAAAACCCTTTTTGGGTTTTTGACAAGGATCACATCCCCAAATTTACAAAATTTTATGGGCAGTTTTGAGGAGCCAAATCAGGGTGCCAAGTCAACCAACAGTGAGGAAAAATTGGGCCAGTGCAGATTTCTAGAGGGACAAACTATTGCAGTAGTTGGGCATTGGGAAATTGATTACTTGCGGCTTATAGCTTGCCTTGAGCAAACTCAGGCACACTCCTTCCAATTTTATTGTACTCCAACAGCTTATTTATAATAAAAATTGGCCATTTTGGGTGTTTCGAGCATTTTTATGTTCATGGGTGTTTGTTGAATTTATTGTGTTGTTATTTTTGTGCATGTATTTGATTATCTCTGTAAAATTTCTCTTTGGAATATTATAGTGGTATCAGAGCATGATCTTGGCCAGCTGTGGGGGAACCAACAAGATCATGGAGGATTTGGCCATGCATTCCTAGTGACTGTTGAATTTATGGGCACTCTGATGACACTGAAAGAGAAGAGTACAAAAGGGATCATGGAGGCGCTAATGAGGGAGAATCGATTTTTGAGGAGGCAAAACCAACAAGTCCTAGAGAGGATGCAACAAATGATGGGGATGTTGAGACATAACCAACAGAGAAGCCACACACATGCACACTCAGTATAGCAGAACAATACCCATGGCCAACCCAACTGACCTACCATGCCTCATCTTCTGGGTGAACCGAAGAAGGAGAGGGAACCAGATACCTTTGCAGATTTAATGAGGCCCTCCATCGAGAGGATTGATGAGTGTGAGGGATTGGATACTAGGATCAGGAGGGCTTTCTCATTTGAGGAGCATAGAGGAGGACAATTAGAGGATGAGACCGAGAGGCGCTTTTGTTGGTGGAGACTTGGCTTTAGATATCAGAAGCCTGAGGAGGAGGTCGAGCATGAGATTGTGGGCACATAGGAGTGTGAGAAGCGTGTTGCGAAGTTGCATTGAAATGGATACGGATACGGGGTTTGAAATAGATACAACAAATTTTCAAAAAATCAAGATACGATACGGCAAGGAAACGGCATGCATATATATATATATATATATATATTTATATATATATATATATATATTACCATTTATCTTTTAGAATCTAGAATCTATATCTAAAAATACATAATCATCCTCATGAATTCAACATTACCATTCATATTTTAAAATCTAGAATCTATATCTAAAAATACATAATCATCGTCATGAATTCAACATAAACAAATCATCATCATCAATTCAGCATAAACATAGTCATCATCATTAGTGATTATTATAACATTCAACATATTATCATCATCATTAGTAATGTAATAAAAAATGCAACAACCTTTGTGCTTTCGGGTCCAACTCCTTCAAAGAACGTGTCAGGCATGGCAGATGATATCTGTTTTCCTTGCATGGCAATTAAAAGGCCCATGGGATCGTCGGGATATTCCGTCAAGACTTATTTGAACATTTCATCTTCTTAATGTCAACTTGGTCTCTTGCTATATGCAGGGAAATGATTGGCTAGAGAAGATTTGTTATATTGGAGGGATTTATGAGATCAAGAGCAAAATCAATGACAATTAACAAAACCAAACTGAAAATTAATCGCTCAAATAAATCACTTTATGAAGACATTCATCAAACCCTTTGTTTGCATTTTAGAACATCTATCTCTTTCTTAGTAAGAATCCTGGAGTGTCGTTGTCTAGGGAATCGGGGATATTAGTCAACATTGCCCAATTTTAATCAAACTACCTAATCCAAGACTTAAAATATGGTAGAAAAAGCTTAGCATGCTTGATCGATGATTTTGACTTGATTGAAAGGTAATTTTTTGCTAAGGGCGTGACAAAAGAGTTCAACAATTAACACCACCAACACTAGGGTACATATAGGGCTTGGTGCTCTTGATTAAATGCTAATCGCATACCTTCATACTTGATATAATCTAATGAAATGCCACAATCTCATTG
>APFE030494200.1:5237-21029 GCA_000404065.3 Pinus taeda | reverse complement strand
TATTAATATGATAAAATAAAAATAAAAATAAATTAATATAAATTAAATTGTAATAATTTTTTTAAATAATATTAACACTATGGCGGAAAATTTTTGGAATTTTAAGGTTTTTCATAGAGGTGGTATTTTATCTTTAATGTCATCCTTGGAATTTTAAGGCTTTTCATAGACATGATATTTTATTTTTAATAGCATGCCTCAAACACGTTGGAATTTTAAGACTTTTTAGAGACATGATATTTTATTTTTAATACCATGCCTCAAAATAGTTGGAATTTTAAGACTTTTCAAAGATGTGGTATTTTATCTTTAAATTCATGTCTATCATTGGAATTTTAAGATTCTCAGAGTCATGATATTTTATATAACGCCATCATTAAAAGATGTTGACAATTTACCCTGAAATTATTTTTAAAAAAAGGACGTTATTCTAGCGTCAACACTTTTCATTTTCAAGGTGCGTTTTGCACAAAAAAATTGGCTTTTACTTCCATTTTAAAAAAATTGTTGAAAATTTACTCTGAGAAAATTAATAATAAAATAAATAAATAAATCGTTATTCCAGCATCAACACTTTTCATTTTCAGGTTTTTTTTCTTGTTTTTTGTGGTTTTTTTTGTTAGAGTTCTTGTTTTGAGGTAATATTTCTTGTTTGATCGGTAACTTTGTTTGTACTGAAAGAAATAATTTGTACAAATATTAGAGAAACCCTGCTGGCATGCCCGCGTGGGTTGGGAGATGGTAATTTGGATGCAAAGATGGCCTGTGTTTTAAAATTACAATTGGAAGTTGACAAAGTTTCTCCTTCATATATTGTTCACATCACAGGCCTGAGTGCAAGGAGCTCCCTTACTCTCCCTCCGCAATCCTTTTTTGTTTTGAGTTTTGATGGTGCTTTAAGAGGTAACCCGGGTGAATATGGAATTGGTGGAATCTTGCATAATGATAACATGATGCTTGTTCAAGTTTATTCTTTTTCTTGTGGGGAAAAACAAACAATGTGGAAGAAATTTTGGCATTAGGGAAATGCCTTCAAATTATTATAAGAAAGGGGATACATTTGTTACATGTTCATGGGGAATCTCAAATAGCAATCAATGTGGTGTAAAAAATCCTATTAGGTCATCCACCTCATAAAATTATCAACCATTGGCACCTTCAAGAATTTGTAAATAACATAAGAGATCTATTGTTAACTTTTGACTATGTGATCCCCGTCCACACCAAACGAGAGGGTAATAAGGCTATAGATTGTCTATCTAAATGGGGAAGCTGTGAGACGGATTTAAAATTGGATGAGGAATGGATAAATTGGTAGCAGCATGATTCTCTACATGAACTGAATCTGTGGTCGGATCAAGATAGGAACATAGGTCACATGACGTTCCCCAATGGGGGTGTTTTGTCAGAAACTACTTGTCGTAATTACACAGCTCAATGGATTCTGAAAACCATCCCTCCCTCCCAAAAATGAGTGACGTGCAATGGGATCGTTTGGCCAAGTCAGAGGTGACCTTTGTAAAGCGAGCCAAAACCTCCACTTGGTGTATAAAAAATAAGGCGTGGCAAGGAGTAAATTCACACATTCTTGTCATAGGGTGTGAGGGTGATGGCACTAAATTTGCATCGATGGAGGGCAATGCATCTAGGTTTTTTCAACTCTCTTGATATTCCATCTACTTCACTGTTGTAGGTATGGAGATGTTGTAAGCATTAGGACAATTGGATGTTGCTTAGATTCTATCTGAAAGCCGATCACGAAGCATTATTGCCTTCATCATACACGGTATTGGGATTGAGGATACGGGGGAGTAGAAACACACTTGGTTTTTTTTGGGTAACTCCTCTCACTATGGCTTCATGTTCACTATATACAATTTCTAGTTAGTAGCTTTGTATCTTGTTTTGTCTGAAAGCCCAGGGTGGTGAACTTACATCGGGTACTGAGGGTGGAAGCTATTATTTCTATATTGTCGTGAGCATGCTTTGGTAATTTGCTTCTTCCTCTATTTAATGAATTTCTTACATTCATTACAGAACCTTTGTGGAATTTTACGATGGGAACCCTCTTGCTACTAGGCTACAACAATCACTACCTTGCCTCTTATTTCATTGTCCCTCTCCGTCGAAGTTATAGGAACGATTACTGGTGTGTGGTTCTTCAGTCATTTATTTTTCCATTGTAGCATTGTGCAAGTAACTTTTCAGGGAGTCTCAAGGGTTCAAGCGACGATCACCAATTTTATTTGTATGCTTCATGCAAAATTCCTTATCTGGTCCCTCCTTTGAGATGGTTGTTGTTTTTCCTTCCCCAAACCTTCAATCTATCAAGCCATTTGGAATATTGTTTAGTTTTCCCACACTGGTTATCAGAGTCTAGTATAGTAGTTCCTTTTTGGTTTGGTTTTAATTGTCATTCCAATTACTTTCTCCAAGTGATAGTCTGAAAGTCACAAAATTTTAACCCCTCGTATGGTTTGTTTTATAGAGACTGCAACTCCTATTTTGGTTTGGACATAGTGGGGCATAGAGCCCTCAACGATATTCACCTTCAATTATCATTTGCTCATTTTTACCCCCCAACCACTTATTATGTGGTCTTTAGAATAGTAGTCGTCCGATTTGGGTCTATCATGAATTATAGTCAGGTGAGTGGATTGTCCAAATCTCCACTTATCATGATTTCTTGCAGGTCATGCTCTCACATGGAATCACGTCAACATTTTGTCAGTCGAAGAGGAAACACACCAGGGGTATCTTCCTCCAGGCATTGTCTCCTTTTTGGTTAGGAATCGGTTGAAAACTTTTTTGATTTTGTGCCTTCCAAAATTCGAAAGGAAATCTGCTGATCTAGAGATCAAAATTTTGATCAAAAATGAAATTGCCCAAAATCTTTCAAACCTGACGTCAATTCGTAGTGTTCATCATTCTGATTCCAACAACACTTGAATTGCTTCAATATAATGTTTTATGACAAAGTTATGATGTTATTATCGTTTGGCTTAGCAACTAAATTTTTTTTTCAAGTTTTCTCACTAGGTTGTTGACTATGCAGTCCGTATTTCTGATGTTAGCATGCCTACTGGTTGTATGAGATTAATCACGACTTTCCAAGTGGTAGGCTCGTACAAGTGAGTTGGAAAAAATTTGATTGGTTGCAGTGTGTTTTGGTGGCCCAATGGGAGGCTGCCACATGGCCCAACTAGAGGTGATCATGTGGCACCTCCACAATGGTCAAAATTTTTGTTAAGGGTCAAACAACCTCGACAGGATTTGAACCAGTGACCTGCTACAACAGACTCTAGAGCCTTACCAACTCTCCTACATAGTGGGTCTTAACCCATATGTACTCCGCATGAATTTAAGTTGTATGGTGTTGATGTTTGGGAGGAGGAGTCGAGCAGTGAGCCTCGACCCCGTGTTGTATTACCCCACAGGACCACCATCGGTACAAAGGAGAGGGACTAGGCATTAAGCATCTGTACTTAGTCATGACCACTGCATAATACCCTGATGTGAGTGCAGTTGGAGAGGGATAGGGGACTAGCCCCAAACCTTGGTCACAAAATAGGCCATATGACCGAGCGCCGAGGACTTCGGGAGATTGTCAGAGGGTGTGGGCTATAAGCCCTATCTCAGGTCATATGGTGCCGCATATAACCTCTGATAGAAAGGTAAAGGGCTCTGGTGGCAGGAGTGGGCAGTTAGCCCTGACCCTCGACCACATTTTTTATGCGTAATTGACAGTGAAAATCTTGACGACTAGCATAGCGAGGGTGGGCGGTTAGCCCCAACCCCTGGCCACATCACTCGCATGTGACCAAAAACCTAGAGGAAAAGATGCCAAGGCTGGCGGGGGCAGACCATGGCTCGGCACTTGGCCTTATGGCGCGTCATGTGGCCCTGGTTTGACACATAAGGGTTATTGGGTGAATTAAATAAGTGACAAAATCCACCGGATGTAGGAGAATTTATTGCCTCCCAAGCAGATTAAAGGGAGAAAATGTTGCTCTCTTTGCAAGTTGATCCAATTTGGAGGACGAATAATAGAAGAAACTTGGGAGAGCCATAACTTAATGAGTTTTTGGTCTTTTTGAGCCCAAGAAGAGCCCAGATAAGGGCTTTTGGACATTCTAAATCCAATGGAAGCCTCTATTTACTGATTGGAGCACTTCTTGAAGGAATTTTTGTAGGATTGTGTTTATGGGTGCTGGGAAAAATCATTGGTTTCAAGAAGTTTCTGAAGGCTTTTGAGGATGGAGAGGACCTTTTAGGGGTTTTCCTACCTTCATATGTTATATGCAGCAGTTGTGACTTCTATGGTGCATCTCATGTTTGTCTTTTATCATTATGCATTTTTTAGGAAAGTTCTCTTTTAGTACTTCAATGTGGAATTGTTGTACATGTATGCTCATTTTCAGATGGAGTACAGGGTCTTGATATGAGAGTCATTTTCTTGTTGACTGTTTCATGAATGATTGTAGGTTATCATGCTTTTTTGAGTGAGAGTTCTTTGTGGGAGCATGTTTCCTTGAAGGGGAAACTAGCCACTCATTTGTCAACACATTTCATATACTCTTTTATCTATGAAATCTATCGAGAAATCTAGCTGTGTTAACAGGCAGGCCCAAATATGTAGCCTAGGAGGGGTGAACTCCGTAACCAATTTTTTGTTGTCTCTCTTCTTGTTTTCCTTTATGAGTTTCATGATGATATGTTTCTTGTTTAAATTTCACATGAAAACTAACTCATTATCCTTGAAGAGACCATAAAACTTGTTTTTTTTCATAAGACCCATTTTTACTTACAAAGCGTTAGAGGATGGTCAATGTTTTTAGGAATGAGAAGTTCTCCTCCAATTTTAGCTCAATTGGCATCAGAGTTAGTTCTAACCAAGTTGCAGGTATGGGAAAGAAGCTTGAAAGTCTCCAAGAGCTAGAGGATATGAACTTGTCTCTTCAAATGGAGAATGTTGAATTGAGGAGATTACTTGAAGTTGCTGAAGAGGAGAAGAGGCATATGCGCTTTTAGTTGCAACATGTTCTTGAGGAAGAAGTTGGTGAAAGTTCCACTCCAGAAGCAACAAATAATTCCTCCAAAGTGAAACCAATTTGTGGGCATGGTCCAAACCTGGGTTATGGACCCTATGTGGAGAATGATGCTTGCGAGTTTTGTCAGCATCTCAAAGATTCTCATTATATGTCTATCGGTAAAATTCGATGGCTTTAGTCATCTTCAAATTCGTCATCAACATCTGAAGTAGAAAATATGGGTGGAAAATCCAAGTAGGTAATCAACATATCTAGTTCAAATCCTTCAGTTTATGTCAATAACACACCTTTTGCAACCTTTGAACAACATACTAGAGGCATTAGTATGAATTTTCTAGCTTAGATGGGTTATGAAGGAGGAGGCCTCAGAATCAATGGCCAAGCTATTACCAATCTATCGAGGTAAAGGAGAGACCAAGATATCGAGAATTGGGATATGGTCATAAGGAGTTTGGAGAGTGTTCTAAACTATTTAACAAATCATTAGATGATGATATGTCACACCAAGATGGTAGTGATAATGGAAATTTCTCTCCCAAGAGAGATGAACATTTTAAAGGTCTTTGCATGTCATCATCTAGTCCTCATGATCAAAATTACAACCCAAGGAACATGTATAAGTGTCATGGGAATTTTCCAAATGTTTGTAATTTTGATTATTTGTGGGACATGTATCCTTGAATTTTTTGTAATGCAGTTGACCATTGTGTGGTTGATTATGATAAATGTAAAGTGATGGTCAAAAGAATGGACCAAATTCTTGGCATCAAGCAAGAATAACCTCCCTCAAATTTGAAGAATTCCTTGTTGAGGGCAAGAGAAAGTATTTTTGTACCCATTGTAACATGAATGGGCATGGGAATGAAAGGTGTTGGAAACTTCACCTAGAACTTTGTCCCAAGAAGGATAAAGAGGTCATGCAATCTAATGCAAGGAAAGCAACATGTGGCAAAAATGATACTGGCATAGTTCCTAAGGCAACCTTCAAAGCATAATAGATGCAGAAAGAGAACCCATAATCCTAGGAGAGGCAACGATTGTGTAGATTGATTATATAGTTTGTTGCATTGTTGCTTTGTAAATACTTTTTGTTTATTACTTGTTTTGGGTACTTTGTAAAGTGAAACAAGAATAATCACTATTTTCAACAAGTATGATTTTCATTGACATGTCATGTTATGTTGGATTTTTTATGAGTCCAATTGTTTGAGGACATTTTGGGATGAACATTTTTTTTCGTCCAATATGTCTATAGTTGCATCATGTACTCACTAATACAAGTGTTCAAGATGAAGCTTATTGTGAATGAAATCTTTGATAAAGATTGTATAAGAAATCACTATGCTTTTGTGTACAAAACCAAATGTGTCAATGAATTATTGTAGCCATAGTAATTTTGTGTACAAGCACAGTTTGAGGATGGTAAGGAAAAGTTTGAATCAGTGCATGGCAAGCATTGAGTTGCTTCTGATTTCCAAGATGGAAAGTCAAGTTTGTCTTCAACAAAGGAACTTCAAGATGAAATTGTTTGAACCATGAAAGATGGTTGGAGAGAATTTTCAAATTCCATTGGTGTTTTTGTTCCTGCATGGTTTTAAGAGTTGTGGCCCGATTCTTGACAAGAAGGTAAGGACTTCACGCAGAGGGTAGGTAGAGTAACTTGATTGGAGATTTAAGGCACCAAATGAAAACATAACATTGAGGATTGAGATTTGGAAAGTTTTAAGTTTTTTTCTCCTCATTTTGTTTGCGAGAAGATAAATTTCAGAGTCCAAAAGTTCGTAGTGGGGAGGTATGATCCGAAGATCAAATTTTTTCTCAAAAATAAAAGTTCCCAGAATCTTTCGAAACCAGCATCAAGTTGTAGTTTTCTTTGTTCTAATTCCAATGACACTTGAATCACCTCAATCTGATTTCATATGACAAAGTTATGATGTTCTAATAGTTTGGCTCAACAGTTAAATGTTTTTGCAGGTGTGCTGACTGAGCTGCTAACTGTGCAGTCTGTATTGCTGATGCCAGCATGCCTATTGGGTGTATGGGACCAATCATGACTCTCCAAGTGGAAATCTCATATAGGTGAGTTTGCCAAATTTTATTGGTTGCAGTGTGTTTCAGTGGCCCAATGGGAAGCTGCCACGTGGCCTAACCGGAGGTCACCACATGGCACCTCCACATTGGTCAATCTTTTTTTAATGGTTGGATAGCCTCGATAGGATTTGAACCGAAAAATTGCAGCAACAAACTCTAGAGCCTTGCCAAATATCCTACACAGTGGGTCTTAACCCATATGTTCTCTGCATGAATTTAAGTTGTATGGTGTTTGCGTTTAGGAGAAGGGGTTGGGCAGTGAGCCCCGCCCCCCCGTTGGATTACCCAATAGGACCAAAGTCAGCACAAAGGATAGGGGCTAGGCATTAAGCCCTGACCCTCGGTCATGGCCACCACTAGACCCTAGCGTGAGTGCAGTTGAAGAGGGCTAGGGGACTATCCTCAGCCCTTGGTCATAGAACAGGCCACAAGACCAAGTGTTGAGGACTTCGAGAGCTTGGCGGAGGGGGTGGGCTATAAGCCCTAGCCTAGATCCTATGGTGTTGCATATAACCTCTGACAGAAAGGTAAAGGGCTCTGGTGGTGAGGGCAGGCGGTTAGCCCAATCCCCCAGCCATATTGTTTATGTGTAACCGACGATGAAAAAATTGAGGACTAGCACAACAGGGCCAGGCGATTAGCCCCAACCCCCAGCCACATCACTTGCATGTGACCAACAACCCGGAGGAAAAGGTTCCAAGGTCAGTAGGGTCAAACCGTTGGCCTAGCCCTCAGCCTTATGGCACGCCATGTGGGCTTGGTTTAGCGCATAAGGGTTATTCAGTGAATTAAAGAAGTGACATAATGCACCAAATGTAGGTGAATTTGTCGCCTCTCGAGCGGATTAAAGGGAAAAAATGTTGCTCTCTTTGCAAGTTGATCCAATTTAGAGGACGAATAACAGGAGAAATTTGGGAGAGCCATAATTTGATGAGTTTTTGGTCTTTTT
Source organism: Pinus taeda (assembly GCA_000404065.3). NCBI lineage: Eukaryota > Viridiplantae > Streptophyta > Pinopsida > Pinales > Pinaceae > Pinus > Pinus taeda. The sequence continues at coordinate 12,938 of APFE030494200.1, read as the reverse complement.
GAGCCTAGGAAGAGCCCAAATAGGGGTGTTTGGACATTCTAAATCCAATGGAAACATTTGTTTGCTAATTGGAGAACTTATGGAAGGAATTTTTGCAGGATTGATTCTATGGGTGTCAGGGACAATCAATGGTTTGAAGCAATTTTTGAAGGATTTTGAGCATGGAGAGGACCTTGTAGGGGTTTTCCTACCTTCATATGTTATCTACAACAACTATTGCTTCTATGGCGTAGCTCATGTTTGTATTTTCTCATTATGTCTTTTTGAGGAAAGCTCTTTTTTAGTTCTTCAATGTGGAATTGTTGTACATGTATGATCGTTCAAATGGACTACAGGGTCTTGATGTGAGAGCTCTTTTCTTATTGATTGTTTCATGACTGAATGTAGGTTTTCATGCTTTTTAAAGTGAGAATTATTTGCAGGAGAATATTTCCTTGAAGGGGAAAATAGCCACTCACTCGTCAACACATTTCATGTACTCTTTTATCACTGAAATCTATGGACCAATCTAGTTGTGTTAGCAGGCTCGAAGATATAGCCCAGGAGGAGTAAACTCCGTCACCAAATTTTGTGTTGTCTCTCTTCTTGTTTGTTGTCTCTCTTCTTGTTTGCCTTTATGAGTTTCATGATGATATGTTTCTTGTTTAAAGTTCACATGAAAACTAACTCATTATCCTTGAAGAGACCATAAAACTTGTTTTTTTTCATAAGACCCATTTTTACATGCAAAGCGTAAGAGGACGGTCAATTATTTTAGGAAGGAGAAGTTCTCCTCCAATTTCAGATCATTTGCACTCTTGAAGCAAAGGACTTTGGAGGACGCTTGTATTACTCATATTCAAAAGTTGTTTGTAGTGGCAACAACAATAAGGTACCCAATCAAGGCAAATGGAGGAAGAAACTATTATACTTTCGCCACTCAATTCAAGTCACGGGAAGACGACGAATATTCTTCACATGGTGTTGCGAGATAAACAGGTGGATAACTACAAGCTATTTTATGGTCAAGAGGAAATTAAGAGGATCCTAAAGGACATTCGTGATGATATGGATGAAGTAGTGGTTCATTTGAACAAAATGGAACGTTATATAATTTCAGATTCTTATACCTATTCTGAGGCACTTCAGAATGGGGAGGCGGTGATTAATGCTCCTCTTCTCAACATGGCTACTACACCTCCTTCTCCATATCTCCCGGTGATTATCTTAGATGACTAAATCCATAATTGTTTCTGTTTATTGTCGAATGTTTGACCTCTAGTCCTTATGGTGTCATAGTCAACTATGTTTTATGTCTATGTTTAGTCATTGTTCTCTTCGTGAAACATCTATCCTCAATGTGTCATGTGTTGTTTAGTAGTTATCTTCAGAGCTTTTGGTGTTGTAATTCAACCACTATGTCATGCCGTTAAAATATGCAGTCGTTTTTTGTCAAAGACTTACCGGTTTGCTGACCAGGTCAACATGGTTTTCAAAGAACATCAACTGTAATTTTGCTCTATTTTGACTATTAATAGAAATCGTGAGACAAATATTACACAACTATATATATATATAGTTGAAATCGTGACATAAATATTACACACACGCATATATCCAATTTTAAGATGTGAAGTGGTGGCCTTGTTATAATTAGTTTGTTGAATTAGAAAATTAAAAATTAAAATTAAAAATTATTTTAAAAAAAAATTGTTTTTGAGTGTATACGATTTTTATAAATTTATTAATATTTTTTTATAATTATTGTTTTTCAAAATGATAAGTTATTGATATATTTGATTGATAAGTTATTGAATATATTTTTTTATGTTATATCTTAAACATCACCCAAATTATTTAAAAATATTACTAATTTATTCTAACTTTAAAATCTTTTTTTTTTTCCACTATAAATAAAATTCAACAAACCAATTTTTTTTTTATTTTTTTAATTGAAAATTTTCACATTCTAAATTGATTTGATAATTAAAAAAAACCATTTAATCATAACTTAATTTAATGGAATTACACTTTAAAATTCAACAAACCAATTTTTATTTTTATTTTATCAATTCATTACCATAATTGTAATTTTTACATTCTAAATTGATTTGATAATTAATGATGATGATGGTTAACATCCACTGAGACCCAGTTTTGGTCTATTGGACCTAAAGAAATGAATTATTTAGTTTGATTTAAGATTTTATTCCTATGCTCAACAAGCTTGGAGAGAAGCCTCTCGAACTCACTATAATTTTGACATCGTAAAAGGCTGGGAAGGTCAGTATTGAAACAAAGATTATGAAACTGAGATCTAATATGATTGTAAGCGGGCACTCTAAGAGGAAGTGATTTTCATCCTCGATGTTCATATTCTCACAGAGATGGCAGATCCTTTCCATCCATGGTGTTTTAGGAACTACCCAACAACCCATTTCACTATGGAGCTCATGTAATTTTCTTCTTTGAGCTAGTTAAAATAGAGAGATACTTTTGATCATCTAGGGTGGAGTTGATGACCTCCTTATAATATCTTAGTTTTCTTTTAGGTGCTAAATCTTTCTCACACCACATTTTTTCTTTGAACTTAGAAGTAACAATATTTTTAATGTTATTAATGTTTTGCAATGCAACATTCTCGTCGATCTCCCAATAGTTTAACCAGGCCCTGGTGTCTTTATACCAACCTCGTTTGAGCCTTAGGTGGTTTTGGCGGAATTTAAAGCTATCTTAGGAAGTATATGGTCTCCTATGTTATTGAGTTTTTTCTTGTACAACAGAAGCCTAGTCATAACTAGGCTCTCGATTGGGGAAAGACCCACTTCTATAAGGAGAATAGAATAGGGTGTATTGCTTTTAATTTTGAGGTTATACGTTATAAAACGCTTCTGGATTTTCTCAATCTTTCTCAAGGATTCTCTAGAGATGATGCAACCCCAAACTTCACATAAATATAAGAGAATAGGAGTGACAAAAGTTTCAAAGAGGAACTTCTTTCTATCCCACATTACAAGGTTTTCCGTTTTACAATTATTTTCAAGACCAAAATGAGATTTCCACCCTTCATTAATCATTTTCTCAATGCCATAGTTCCAATTGAGCATGTGATGAATATCAAATCCTAGGTACTTGTAAGAATACACTTCCTCCAAGTTACTATTGTCATACATAAAATTAGCGTAAGTGTCCTTCTTGGATTTGATAATAATAACTTTTGTTTTGTCAATGTTGACAGTCATACCCATGGTAGAGTAGAAATCCTCAAGAAGTCTAAGTTTCTTATCCAGATTTGAAGGGAACCTTGCGAGAAGAATAATACCATCAGCATAGATAAGAAGGATGATGACTATCCCAGCTAAGATCGTGCCAGCATAGTCTGCTTCCTCTAAACAACATTCTGGCTTGTCGATCTAAATGCCAAATAGGGTAGGGGAGAGGAGGAAACCTTGTTTAACTCCGATATTACACTTAATATCTTTTGACCACCCCTAATCTCTCTTTAACTTGGTAATTACATTCTCGTGTAACCTTATAGCAGCAACTCTCAACTCGAAAGGAACCTTTAGTTCTTCTAGTCTATTCCATAGGTTTTTTGTAGGAACCGTATCGAAAGCCTTTCTAAAGTCCACAAAGCAACAGAAGGGATTGGATTTATCATTGCGGCATTCCTCCACAATGATCCTAAGCATAATGAGGTGGTCCATTGTTGAGTTTTGTCTTCTAAAACCTGCTTGGCCTTTAGCCCAGTTAACTTCACTTTCAAGCCATATGCTCAACTTCTTTTCCAAAATAATACCATATAACTTGGCTAAGAGAGGGTTCATCATAATTTTCTAATAATTAGAGGGCTTATTTGTATCCCCACTTTTAAAAAGAGGGATAATGAGGCTTTGAGTCCATGGTTTATGGAACCCTTCCTTGACTGCTTGATTGAAAAGCGTGTGGATGTATGGGATGAGGACAGGACCTCCAATTTTTAAGATGTTTGCCTAGTAACCTTCAATGTCCTTATATTTCCCATTTGTCAGACGTTTAACCTCAAAATCAATGTCTTCTAATGAGAAAACTTCTTTCGTTGTGAGCAAGGTTTCAAAGTTATCCATGACATTTAGAGATTCATAAAGCTTTTTAAGATAGGAATTTCAGTCGTGTAAAGCAATTTTATTATTATCTTTAGTTTTTCTAGTTAGAATCTGCCTCCAAAATTTCTTAGGAGCTACCTTAGAGAGGTGTAAGAGATTCTCTTGTCTTTTACAAATATACAACATTTTTTTCCCTTTTAGTTAGGGCTTTGTAAATGTTTATCTTTCCATTAAGAGATTCATCAACAACTTCCGTAATTTCTCTCCTCGCACTTTTACAATCTTGGACATACCATGGGTTGGTTTTGCTATTTCTTTTATTACTTGAAACTTCAATTGAGAACTTGTTAAAAAAATATGAGAGGGTTGTGGTAAAATTATGATAGAGGTCTTCTACGTTGCCTATACTAGATAAAGGAAACGAATTAGTTTTTAATTCATTTAGAAAGAGATCGTATTTGATTATATCAAAGATCAAGTTCTTTTGGCTACAAGGATTATCTTCTATGGGATCTCTATGCATGACAAAATTGAGAGTTATAGGTAAATGCCTATGATCAGAGTCAGGCTCGTGGTTGTTTAAGATGTCAAAATTTATTATTTCGTTGTATAAAGGGAGATCGGAAATAACATAGTCGACCACGTTGCTACCAAGCCCATGGATGTAGGTCATCTTGCTAGAATTGGGCCACTTCTTTAGATCATTGCAAATTATGAGATCCTAAGCACTACAGAGCTTGACTAGCTCCGACCCAAACAAATTCTCCCCAAGGTCTTCAAATCTCCTTTTGTATCGGCTAGCCAGAGTAAGTTCTTTGTCTAACCAAAGAGGATTAAGGTTGGAATGATTGCTTAGAAGAATAGCTTATTTGCTTGAAGTTCGAGCATTAAATTCACCCATTAAAAGGATATTACCTTCATTCCTTAGGCTAGAAATATCATTCTCTAAACCATTGTAAGGACTATTTTTATCTAGATTCTTTTTCTTATAGAAGTTAGAATTGATGGGGGGAAAATAACAGATTTCTATGTAGGTCTTTTTATCATTAATGTCAGTAATCTATATCCAACTATATTGGTTGTAAGGGTCACTTTTATAAATCCTAGCATGTGGGGAGATGTTCTTCTTAATGTATCAAGCTATACCCCCAATGCCTCTACGGGAGGATCGCTTGTTCCAGGTAGACCATAGTGCAAAGCCATCTATGTTAGGGACCTTAGATTCTTCGTGCTCCTAAGTTTCAACAAGCAATATAATATCAATATCATTCGAAATCCAACTTATTTTGGGGCCTTTATTCCATGGAAAGCCCTGATAGTTCCAAGAAAGAATCTGGAGCATGTTGAATTGCTATTTATTAATATCTTTTTGGTTTCTATCTCGAATAACGGCTTTTCTATTTCTGATTATTGTCCATTTTCCTTCCTTCCTAGCGTCATTTACCTTTTGAACCTCCTTTCTTAATTCTACTTGATCTTCTGGAATGAGATCTTCATTTATAAATATTCTCGTTCCTTTTAGACTTGAGGTTTTACTAAGTATGTCATACTTATGGCCAGTAGAGCTCACCTTTATTTGGATCAGCCTTCCTTTATTCTCAATTAATTTCCCCAACCTTGTTGCTTCTATGAGACACGTTGTTTCAATTTGTAATCTATTATGTAATTTTGTCTAGGCTATGGCTAAAGTATCCTTGTCTACCTGCTCTTTCAAACCAAAGATTATAAGTTTCAAGGCCCTTTTGTTACCCTCATGGTCTAATTCTATCAATTTTTTCATTTCATCTTTAATTGGTTTGATATCCAATTTATCTGCCACACTATTTAGGGTGAGGCAACTATTAAATTTTTCTTCTAGTTCTTTAATCATGTCCTTCGTTTTAACACTCTCTAAAATATCATCATCTCCTTGCTAGGATGTTTGGTTCGTACCTTGGTTTTGTATCTCTATAACCTGCAACCTATTCTCCATTGCCTCTATTTTATTCTCCAATAGTTCTATTTTATTTTCTATTTGTTTTTGGATCTTGTCTTCAAGATATGTGAATTGATTTTCCAGCATAGCTTCTAATTTTGTTTGTAGCTTGACTTCTCTTTCTTCTCTACGTTTCTCTAAAGACTCTATATACTCATAAAGGCTCTGTAGAGTAACTGTGCTATGTCTACCTTTGGTCATATTTGGTAGCTATGGTGAATTATTCATACTTGAAAATATATGAGCATATATGTATTAGAAAAATATAAGGAATGTGTGCACCTAATATCAACAAAATGGACCGCAGACCGCACGTGCCCCGAATTGGATCGAACCATAGCACGTAGACTGGATTGGATTTGGAAAGATGAATGGCTGAGATCGCAAAGATTGGAAAAGACCGAACCGCGGACTGCACGTGCCTCAAAACCGCAGCCCGCAGACTGGATTGGATCAATTCTAGTGATTTCGGACAACCTGTGACAAGGTTATGAGCTTCAACAAAAATCTATGTCACAAAACCTCTTCCCACGAGTGCTACAGACTTCCACAACAAACGTTTTGATCCACCTAAGGGTGTCGTCCATAGTACTGGTTCAAAAACCAATGCAGCCCTACCACGCTGATCTGTATCAAAACTGTAGCCACCAAAGACCTCGCTATCACAGAAATGGTGTCCAGAAATGTCAAACCAAGTAGTAACTTCTCAACCAAAATTGATTCGTATATCATATTCCTTCAGGTAGGTCTTCATTATACACATGAGGGAGAGACTGCTCACTTCATCTCCCGATGACTATTCATATTACTTATTTATTTATTTACATTATATTCACCCAATCCTGATGATTCGGTGTCAACGTTCCCCCCCTTAATCTGAAGGGATGTTGGTAAGTCCAAGCATCATTTTGAATCGTTCAAGTTTCTCTCTTCCAAGTGCTTTAGTGAAGATGTCTGCAATTTGCTCATTAGTGGAACAATGACGGAGATGGATTTTTTTGGCCTCAACATGATGTCAAATCAGATGATATTTAGTATTGATGTGCTTCGTTCGACCATGGAACTTTGGGTTCTTGGCCAACTTTATTGCAGAGGTATTGTCAATCATGAGTGGAGTTGGTTGTACTTGTTTTACCTGCAAATCTTTAAGAATTTTCTTGAGCCACACAATTTCTTTTGTTGCTTCAGCTACTGCCGTGTATTCTACTTCTGTTGTGGAATCTGCTGGAACTGATTGTTTGCGCGATCTCCAGGAGACAGCTCTCAATCCAAGACTCATAACATATCCTGAAGTAGATACCCTAGTTTCTTTGTCTCCATCGAAATTTGAATCAGAGTATCCAATCAAGCTAAAGTCGTCCACCTGTGTATACTTGATTCCAAAGTCTTGAGTTCCCTTCAAGTACCTTAGAACTCTTTTTTCCGCAGACCAATGTCCCTCACAAGGCTTTTGCATAAACCTGGAGAGGATTCCAACAGCAAACGAAATGTCTGGTATGGTAGTAGTTAGGTAGTTGAGACTTCCTACAAGCTGTCTATACTTTGTTGCATCCTCAATTTCTTTTCCTTCAATAGATGTGAGCTTTAAGTTTTGTTCCATTGGAGTAGTAAGAGGATTGCATTCTGTCATGCCAAACCTGTTCAATAGATCTCCAATGTATT
>APFE030494191.1:165120-184166 GCA_000404065.3 Pinus taeda | reverse complement strand
CTCAAGCATAGTATACTTTGCAAAGCCTTCTTTACATTCTTGGGAAAAGAGAAGAAATAATTTATGACAAAGAACAAAATGTCTTGGATGAAATTCCAACTTGAGTACCTGATCTGTCCATGTTGTCCTTTCATGTTTCTGCTGGTCGAGATCATCCTCCAATGGAGTCTTTGGATCTGATCTCAAAATTGATATAGAGTCACCAGGTGAATGATTTCAGCCTGTCAAGTGTCTGATCGGTGTCCATCATCAACAATCAGATCTGAACTTGATACATGTACTGGGGTGAAATGCAAATGAAATGCTATGTTCACAAGCTCACGGAGATTGACTGAAGCGGCGTTTATCTACTTGTGCTGATGCAAAGCAAGAGCGTTTTCGAAGGCTACCTGGCATAACTTCAGGCTCCGTCTAAGACTTATGAAACAAACACATCAACCCACAAACAAGTTTGTTCTCCCCAGAATGGTCGCCAGTATGTTAGCGTTTGACATTTCACCTCAGGCTGAGAAAGGCAAATATCAAAGCTACATCAAACCATTCAGCCTCATAGCTAGCCTTACGGGGCAGGAGAAGGCTTTCTCCGGTCTCTCTTAGAAAATTTTCAATTAGGGAGATGACCAACAAAGTAACACTGATATTAGGCTAGTAAACTGATAAAAGAATTTGATTTTGGGGTTTTTCAGTTTTTGGTGGCAAGTTGAGGAGAGGGCAAATTTGGCTGCGGGGATGGGACACAGTTTCTGCAGGGGAGTCTTTGGGGCGAGGTAAGAAGCCGCGCTGATGTCTTTGACTGAAGTGAATGGTCAGGAATGAAAGAGAGAAGGTTAAAGAGAGCAAACAATGAATTTGAATTCTCTTTAAACAGTAGAAAACATCAAAATTAAACAAACTTAAAAGCAGAGCATGACAAGCATGAATTCTTACTTTATCACTTTATTTGTTTAATATGCAGAAGTATAGAAGGAAAATGAAACACATAACAAAGCTTACAATGACTGAAGAAACACACCATCAACACATGAGTCCACAAGAATCCCAAAGATGACAACAAAACCCTGGTCTTCAATACTAACTATTAGTCAGTTGATCATTAATTATGATTATTATTGTTTACATTATTTTTATTTTTTTCTATAAATTATATTCATAACGTTGCCTTCCTCTTCAAAAGCTTTGTCCTCAAAGCTTATTGCTAATAGTTGTATTTCTTTGTCCTTTGCATCTTTCGGCGTTCTTCGAATTGTCATCGTTGTTGATACATGATGATAGAATCCTTAGAGTGATAAACAAAATTGTCGCATTGAGAAGGGATTTGACCATCATAAATCAATCTTTTATGGAATATTTTGATTACTAGAAACTAGTAATGAACTATTACCATCATACTGAATTGTGCAAACTTCAATTTCCTTAGGCACATAAGTTTGTTGTTCATGTTCTGAGTGATACAGATACATAGATTGATTGAAATGTCGGTTCTTGTGATTCGGATGTAGATAAAGAGTTCTTTTGATTTGTCTTTCCCTTACAATGTGTTAGGAAATATTCATATTTACTTCAAGTTCTAATGTTGTTGAGTTGGTTACAGAATCTTCACTTGGAATTTTCATCTTCTGAACTGTAACATCCGAGCATTTTTTTCGTCAACTAACTCTTCTTGAGTTGTGATATTCATTAAATCTGTATTCATTCCTTTCTCTTCAACTTGAATTTCTAGATTTGAATATTTCTATGCTTCCTTCCCAATAAGTTGTACTTGTTTTCCAATGACTTCTTGTCCTTTTTAAGCTTCTTAATTTGCATTAGTAATTTTTCACTATCGTCTTTAAGCCAAGAAACATCTTCATTCTTGTCAATGGTAATTTTGTCAATTTCTCTTTTCCTATTTTGTAGTACTTTTTTACCTTCTTGAAAAATTGCTTTTAAAATATCTTGTATGTCTTCTGGTGTTACTGAATTTGATTTCAATGTAATGTTGTAGGGCTTTTTTTCTTGTAGGAAAAAGTTAAAACTTCCTTCTTCATATTTAGGATGAAGGACCCTACTGATGCCATCCAACGCAAACCCTAAATTATATCACTATTGTCACAAAATAAGGTCTTAACGGTGAATTGCGAGGCAAAAATATAGTCTCCAATGCATGGTTGTATAGATTGCTTATGTTATATTGTTTATTACTCATCGAGTCCATCAATTCAATTATGTTCGATTCTGGGATCACTAATTGGTTAGGACATTCAGTACTAACAAAATTATTATCTTGAGTAAGATCAATAGAGATTATAACATCCTTTCCTGCAAGTGATCCTTTGATTTTAAATAGTGCATTAACACACATGGCATAGGTGGTTGAGGATGCGTTGTTCGATTCAATGGTGGCACCTGGTAAGCTCTGTTTTCAAAACTGGCCAACTCAGAACCGACTCAGCCGAGTTAGTTTAAGCCAGGCCTACAAACTTCAACTCGGCCTTGAAAACGGTTCAACCAGCTAGGTTAATACCAAGTTGGCTAAGTTGTCTAACAACTTGGCCGGATCAGTATTAACCCGACCAGCTCGGTCGAGCCAGCATTAACTCGACCGGGTTAGAAACAGCGACCCAGAAACCCATAAATCGGCGAAATTTTTATAAATTTGCTTTTTTGGGGAACTCCAAACTTGAATTTGTTTTGTCTATTTTGTCTTTGGGTTCCATTCCCCTCTCCTAAACCCTATCTAACCTACCCAACCCCTCTCATTTTCTCACAGCCATCTCATGATTTGAGTGAGAATTTCAGTGAGAGTTTGTGGGGACTTGTTGAGTTTCTTTTTGCAGCAATGGTGAGGAGTCTTGGGCAAGCATTGTAGCTGGAGTGAGGAGCTTCTTGGGCAGTCATTTGGAGCAGCATTTGTCATTGAGGAATTGGTTTCTTGGAGCAAGCTTGAGGAGGTAGTTTGTGCCTGGAGGTATTTTTTTTCACTTGTAAAAATCTGTTTTTTCTTATTAAATTTCATGTGCAAATCTGGAAATCCTAAAGAGTGTTTTTGGTGAAAGAAATGAGCACTGAATCAATGCTTCTTCTTTTTTTTTCATTTTCAGGTTTTTTTGCTTTCATTTCCAAGTCAAAAAATGGCACCTAGAGCGAAAGATGTTGCTTGGGCATATGTTGAAATGGTTGATAGTCAAATGCATTGCAAATTTTTTCATATGAAAATTAAGGAAGGTCCTGGGGGCATTAATAGGCTGAAACAACACTTGGCAAGGATTAGAGGCCAAATTACTCCATGTACTTCACCAAAAATTGGGGAGATTAGGAAGGATTTGTTAGCCAACTTTGAGAAGTTTAAAGAAGATAAGGCTAGGCAAAAAGAGTTAGAGGCTGAAATTGGGAGGAAGAGGAATATACAAAAAATGTTCGCTACCAACCCCCATTTTGATTTTGAGGGTTCTTCCTCTATCCCTTGTACTGATGCATCCAACCCCTTCCGATATGTTCCTCCCTCTTTTGAGTCTATTCAAGAAAAGCAAAAGAGTAAAATGAAAAGGGTGATATGAATATCAAAAGTTATTTCACTCCCTCCTCTCCATCAGATGCGCATGGTCCTCAAGCTAGTAGAAGTCATTTGCAGCCCACTTTAGATGACCATTGGAAGAAAGAATTGAGGGAGACTGCCTGTGATTACATATCTAAATGGTGTATGATGCTGATATTCCTTTCAATGCTTCTCGTTCACCATATTATGAGCCTATGTTTGATGCCATACACCCTGCTGGAAAAGGCTTCAAAGGCCCTACTATGCATGAGCTAAGGGGGTATCGTTTGCAGAAAGAAATTGCCTCCATTAATTAGTATTTGAAAGATTTCAAGGACTCTTGGGCAAGAACAGGAGGTACCATCATGTCAGATGGATGAACTGATCAAAGAAACTATACCATCGTAAACTTTCTTATCTTCTGCCCACAGGGAACCATGTCTCTAAAATCAAGTGATGCATCTGATTAGGTAAAAGATGGACAATTCTTGTTTCAGCTATTGGATGAGGTTGTTGAGGAGGTGGGGGTGGCTAATGTTGTTCAAGTCATCACAGATAATGCCTCTAACTATGTTCTTGCTGGTAAACTGTTAGAGGAAAAACACAGAACCATCTTTTGGACCCCACGTGTTGCACATTGCAAAGACCTCATGCTTGAGGATAATGGCAAATTAGATTGGATCAAAAACATTGTAGATCATGCCAAAAGCATAACAAAATTTATATACAATCATTCATGGATTTTGAGCCTGATGAGGAAACACACAAGGAGCAAGGATATTATTAGGCCTACCATCACTAGATTTGCTACCCATTTTTTGATATTGCAATCTATGCTTTCACAACATAGAAACTTGCAAAAGGTTTTTTCCAATGCAAAATGGAATCAAAACCAATGGTCTCACAAACTGCAAGGCAAAGAATTGAAAAATAAAGTTAATGAAGAAATATTTTGGAGAAAGGCAACAAAGATTGTGAAGCTTGTTGAGCCACTAGTTAAGGTGTTGCGGTTGGTGGATGGGGAAAGATTGGCTATGGGCTTCATTTATGAGGCTATAGATCAAGCAAAGGAGCAAATAAAAAAGGCATACAAGGATAAAGTGGCTAAGTATGGGCCCATTTGGGCAATCATTGTTTGATGAAAGATGGAACAATCAACTCCATCGCCCTATACATGCAGCTGGGTATTTTTTGAACCCACGGTATCATTATAAAGCTAAGGCGACAGGAGCTTTGAAGGGGGAGGTTAGAGATGGATTAATTGACTGCATTGATCGCATGATCCCATTGGAGTGTGATTAGCTGGAGATACACCGACAGGCCACAACCTTCAACAGTGCCTCAGATACCTTTGGGAAGAACCTAGCAAAGATTGCAAGGGAAGCAGATGAGCCAGGTAAACAAAAATTTCTTTCAAATTCTTAATACTTGTTTCGTTAAATCGTTTATAATTTGAAAGTTGGATATAATTTGTAATTTTGTTGAGCTAACTCATTACACTCCTATGTTTTTTGTAGCACAATGGTGGGAGGCTTTTGGTAGCCATTGTCCTGAATTGCAGAGGTTTACAATTCATATTTAGAGTCAAACTTGCAGTGCTACTGGTTGTGAGCGCAATTGGTCTGTCTTTGAGAGGATTCACACAAGGAAGAGAAATCGTTTAGATCATAAACGGTTAAATGATCTAGTCTATCTCCAATACAACCTTTGGCTCAAACACAACCAATTGCTGAACAAAAGACTTGATTCATATCCCATTGTGTTGGAAGACATTGATCCAACATCAGATTGGGTAGTGGAGAGTCATCCAACAGAGTTTGATTCTGATGAGGATCTTGATTTGGATTTACAGGTGGAGGCATCACTCGAACATAATGTTCATTTGAATGCAGATCCTGATCCACTTGTACGAGCATCAGGGCCACCCCCAAGTCCTCGAACAGCAGCTGCTGCACAACCTGCTAGTGCTACCACTTCTACAGTTGCAGTTGGAGATGATGATGAGGAGAAGCCATGGTGCCCCCTATCTGACTCTAATCTAGAGGTTGATCCAAATGATCTTGACTCCTCTAGCAGTAGCCACTAGCCAGTAGTATTGGTCACAGTTTACTTTTGTTGTAGAGGCCATTTCTAGCCGTCTTGGTTATGTGTTTTTGTTTTGATTTCTATATCATCATCATGTATGTATTGGACAGTGCACTGGGTGCCATTTTGATATAATGGATATATACATAAGCCTGCTTTGATCATATGTTGTCTTCTATCTATATTCTAATGTTGTGTGTTTGGAAACATGAATGGAAATCTTTAAAATTGTGTTCTTTATAAATAAATAAAAAAATATTTAATGTATTTTTTACGACGACCGAGTCATTGAAATCGAGTTAGTCGAGTCGATACAGAGTCGAAGTCGGAGTCAGAGTTGACCCTCGTCCAAGTCGGTGTCAGAGTTGGAATTTTAAAACATCGCTGGTAAGTACTACAATGAAAATTATGATAGGCTATGGCAGCTGGTTGCTTTGGTTGCACAATGGTTGTTCGAAAATGCAGTTATTCCAGTGTCGGGGGTCATTAACAAAGGGCAACAATGGTGGTGTATTCGATGCGACAGCGGTAACAAGGAAGTTTGACTGCAACAACGAAAAAGAATAATTAGTGGGTTGACAAAAGCGTCTAGTTCAGCAGTGCAATGGGTAGCACAATATTTATTTATTTATTTTCTAAACATATATAGATATTTTTTATATTTTTTGATTTTTTTTATATACTCTTTTTTTTATATTATTATTTTTTTATTATTTCTTTTGATAATTTTTCTTCAATATTCTCTCTTTTCTTTTCTTTTCTCATTTTCTTTATTTTTTAAATGGCCAAGGGCCTATCGAAATGGAGAAACTCCAAATTGTGTAGTGAAATGCTTCAATTGCAACGACAACAAGGTTGACCTGGATTGATGGCCAAATGCCTGGTCAAACTAGCTTTGTGCAATGATTGAGCAACCAAAGGATCAAACAACTTTGATACCAATGTAGGGAACAAAGTTTGTATACTCAGAAGAATGCTCTAACACCAATGTCACAAACAAAGTTCGTATACGCAACAATATACTCAGAATATCTAGTATATAAAAATATACATAACGAAAAAGACAATATATTATATAAGAATATTTGAATATAAGTGAGATGATGATTACAGTTGAATGTCAGGGCCTACTTATATAACTAGGCAGGTACCCCTTCACAAACATACATGTCCTTTGAACATGCCTCTTCAATACTAACTATTAGTTAGTTGATCATTAATGATGATTATTATTGTTTACATTATTTTTTATTATTTTTCAATAAATTATATTCATAACAATATGTGACCAGAACTTCGCTTGAGAAAGAGGCTCAGATTGCTTCATATAAAGCCACAAATATGTTGTGATACAATCTACTCCAAGGAGGAATGGAAGAAGGCCTAATATATAGCCTTCTATCCATGTGAAAGGGTGCCACTTGAGCTGAGCCAACTTGTCTTCTTGGAGGGCCGACTTGTTCAACCTTGGGGATAAAATAAAATTCACTTTTTTTTCTTTTAGATGTCCAAATGGGACATGACAAGATAACTTTTCTTTTGACTCGATAATATATTTTTGACTCACGCATGAAGAACATGCTTCACTGATCATAATAAATACAACAATAATATAGATTATGAAGACTGACCATAGTTGCAATTTCAGCGAACTCGGCCAAAATACTATGCAAGCAACTTGACTTGAACCCTCCTTGCATGCCACTGATGCTTATCAATGCCAAATAACTAGAAGAGTTGGTTGGTGGTCTTCTCTACCTGAAGATGTTGTTAGGAGCCTCCACGTGCTCCTCAGCATCCCTCAATATCTACTAGGCCCATCTCAGCCTCCTCCTAGTAGAGCACGAAGGAATATCCAGCTTACCCTATGAATCTGTTGGTTATGTCTCAATTGTTGTTGTTGGTCCTTACTTAGCCCTAGGATCCTCTCGCTCCCTCTCCTCTCCCATGCTTGGCTCCCTCCCATGAGATCTCCAAAGTGTCCTGCCCTCATCAAATCCGACATCGCGACACAAGATCAGCTTTCTCTACCTGAAATGTAGACTTGACAGGCCTTTAAGACCTCGTTGTAGCCAACAAACATGTCCCTCTCAGATAAGGGCTCCAGCTTAGTCCTCTTCTCTATAAGAATATGGACATAAACTATACTGTCGAATATGCATAATTGAAACACATCCGGTTTCACTTCTATAAACAACTCTTCAAGAGTCATGTTCTCCAATATCTTGTGAGGACTCCTATTTTGTGCGTACATAGTTGCATTGCAGGCCTTTGCCCACAAACATAGGCAAATCCTGATCCTAGATCATTGCCCTCGCTACTCCATGACAGTTTTGCTTTTCCTCTCAACAACCCCAATTTGCTAACTTTTCAAGGCACAATGAGCTCCTCTTTAATACTTGCCTCCCTCCAAAAATCCTAGAACTCATTGGAGGTATACTCCCACCCATTATCTGACCTCAACACCTTAATCTTCTTCCTTGTCTAATTCTCCACAAAAGACTTGAATTCCTAAAATTGATCGAAGACTTCATTCTTGATCATTGGGAAGTAGATCCAAGTCTTCCTAGAATAATCATCTATAAACATCACAAAGTATCAGGACCCTATGATCAATGTCACTGACACAATACCACAAATATCAGAATACACCAAGTCTATCACGCCCTTAGAACTGGTCTCACTTTGAGGATACGTAGCCTTGACTTGCTTCCCAAATGCACGCCCTTTGCTCACTCCATCCTGCTCCACCCAGATCTCTTGAAAACTAGTAACCATCCTTTGTACCATAGGAAGAGTTGTGTAGTGTAGACGTCTCATCCTCATATGCCAAATCTTCCTCTAGCTCTCACTCTCATGGACGAGAGCCTTCACCAACTACCCACTCAATAGATAGAGATCCCTCTCCCTCCTACCAATCACCTGCTTCTTGTTGAAATCGGTCTCCTTTGGCCCAACAGCCACATCACCTCCCGTAGAGTTGACCTCCAATCCTCTATCTTCCATGGCTGAAATTGAAAGGAGATTTTTATCCAACCTTGCTACAAACAATACCTCATTCACCTCCATGATACCACCTGAGTCCATCTAGAATTAGATACTCCTAGTGCCCTCAACTACATACTAGGCTTTATCACCAAGCTCCATATTTACGTCACTAGGCCCTCTAGTCATGCAAGTGAAGAAGTCCTAAGATCCCACCATATGACGAGATGCTCCACTATCCACAAACCAAACACCTCTCATGACGGTTCCAAAAAGGCAAGATGCTAAGGCAAAGTTTTTCTCAAACTTCTCCACCATCTACTCTGTCTGTGTGGTAGTTGTTGCAGCAGTCCTACCCTTGCCCTTCTTTTTGTTATTAACATTAACTGGCAAAATGCTCAAACTTAGGACAAGCAAAGCACTTTACTTTGTTCATGTCTTTTTCCTTCTTCTTCTATGAAGATGCTCCTCCACCCCAGTTCTAATTGGCCTTTCCTTTGCCCTCTTTCGCTTACTCAACAAAAGCAAGCTCATCTTCTCTTCTCTGCCCTTTCATTGTCCTCCAATTAATGAGTTTTCCCAAATCTCCTTCTGGGTAAATTCATCCCATAATCGGCTCCAATTATGAAGTTGTTGACAAGCAAGAATCCCATCCACAAAAGTGGACCAATGCTTTACACACCCCTTTAGGGCAGCTACAACTAGCTCTGAATCATAATTTCCCCAACAACTGTGAGTTCATCACGAGCTTACTGGACCCTCATGAGATAAGATGTCACAGTCTCAAAACTATTCATTTTCATACTATTTAACCTTTCCTGCAACACCATTTTTATATTCTCATTTGTACTCTAATAAAGATTAACCAGAGCTACCCAAATTTGTCTTATGGTGTCCTTCCCTAATATGTGAGAAATTATAGGATTCCTCACACCATCCAAAATTATGCATCTCGCTTTCATATCCTTGATCCTATGCTCTATTGCAAGATTTGGATCTGAAGGAACCTGCACATATCTACTCACTAAGTTCCATAGACCAATCATCTTCAGAATTGTGGTAGTTTGTTTCTTCCAAGAACTGAAATTTGATACCCCCTCCAACCTATCTTCATATCTCAAACAACTCAATTAAGCCATCTCCACAAATCGACCTCAACCACAAAACCCAGCTACAAAATTTTAAGAAATAATTATGTTGCTACAAAAAGGAAAGACTTGTTATTGCAAACCATCATGATCTTAGATATTCCTTTTAGAGTCTTCTAGATAGCTCTAATACCATGTTAAATTTCTAATACCAACCAAATTTATTTTCTCACGGCAATTTAATTTATCTTCGGCAAATTATTTATTTACCCAAATAATTACTAAATCACCGAAAAATAAAATCACTAATATTTTCAACTTCTAGAATTAAATATATGCATCACGTCTCACTAACACAACTGGTTAAGGATGGGCTTCATTAGCAAGCAACCCAAGATCAAACCTCACGGGGGGTGGTTGCGCCTTGTTCTAGAAGGAGGAGACATGCTAAAAAATCCATTCAGCTATGGGTTGGTGTGGTCTAGGCCGGGTGCAATCCTCGGGAGACTTTGATGGCTTAGATGCCTCTAGATCGCAGCTCTTCAAGCCATAGATCAAGCCTAGAGGATCAGAGACAACTTGACAAACAAACAAAAAAGAATTAAATATATGAAACGGAAATAAACCAGAAAGATCAATCACACATTGCAAAATAAAATCACATACAACAATTCTCCCTCATTTAATTATCTAAAAAATATGGGTTTTTCAACCCACCAGAATACAAGGAAAAATACAAAACCATGAGACATCTAACATAGCTCCCTCAAAATGAATTCGGCCCAAGGTAACTTGGCCTCAAGGAAATGAGCCTCCGAATGGAATCAACCTAGAGAACTTGGCCGAAGTACTCTACCAGCAACTCGACCTATGCCTTTCCTTGCATGCCACTGATGCGCACTGGGAAAACTCGTCCCTCCAACAACTTGGTCTCCTCTAGATAAATTCAATCTCCCTCTGGCAACTCGGCCCTACAATCTTCTTCTACTTGGCCCTCCTAGATTCACACAAACCCTCTCGCGCTTTTCCTTCTCTATGCATTGATCCACAGAGCCACTCGCACTCAGAGAAAATCACTTTCTTTGAATGATGACTCGCTCACAATATTGAAGTCGTAACTAGGTTTGGTATTCATAATGTAAATTTATCATTGACGTATTTATTATATTTATTATATTTTTTTTAAAGCATCTTCCTCATGCTTAGAGTCAAAAGAATTTATTATGAGTCAAAAAGAATAATTATTTGAGTCATGTCCCATTTGGACAGTTGTAAGAGAAAGGAATTTTAATTTTAATTTGAGTCATTAATCCACAAGATGACCAAGTCAACCCTCCATGGACAAGTCAGCCTAGTCCTCCAAGGAACACCTATTCGACCCTCTTGGACAACTATATATAAGGCACAAGTTCGACCCACTTGAAAATACATTCATTATCACATCACAAGAAGCATTTCTAAACCAAGTGAAAGAGAGAAGTTGAAACAAAGGAGAGAGAAAGCAAGTCAAAACCAAAAAGATATTCCCTTCGTTAACCAAATATTTGTCTATTGCAATTTGCACATGTGGAGATTTGATTTTCTATGGAAGAAGGCTGAAATTTTTTAAGTAACCATAGGCCGAATTTCGGCCCCTTGTTGCAGGTCTCAATTTCAAAACTTTGACCAGATTTGGAATAGTTTGACCAATGTTGACTTTGACTTTGGAAGTGACTTGGAGGAGGGTTGTACTTGGTATCATAGTGGCAGTTTGGTCTTGGATATCTCTCATTTTGATCTGATTCTATATGAGAAGATTGTTGGGTTTTCCCCTTGTGGGTTTTGCCCTAGCTACTAGCTTAATTTTGGTGTCTCTTATCTCATTGTCATCTCTATATTTTTCCTGAAAGATTGAACATTTGTATAATTGCTTGATGAAGAAGATATAATAAGTAATAAGGAGACATCTAATATTCACAAGTAATTATGAAGAGGAGAAATTAGATGTTAGATCTCACTACACTTGGTTTCTCAACACACACAACTTGTGCTCTTCGTGTGTCTTCACCTCCTTGCTAGGCTTCCTTTATAATCTTCATTGAGTACAAATCCCTAACCCCTATTCCCTTCTACCATCTTGGAGATCATTGGTTGAGATTATTTCTAAGTCACTTAAATAATTAGATTATTTATCTTTAGAAAATAACTTAATAGTCCACAATAATTAATTGACTTTAATTGTTGTACTTTTCCTAATTAAGACTTAAGAAAGAAGACAAAAATCACTAGGAGTGGTAAATAATGTCTTTCACGTGCTAAGACACCAAGCCTATGTAAAAGACTTCTGAAGCTACCACTCACATCAACATCTACCTCTCACAACAGCACACTATTGTAGACAACTTGACACACTATTCATTGTTCTTGAAGGCAACCCAACTTAACTTTAAGTATTTAACTTTGACTCTTTGAGGAAACCATGACTCTATCTCTGTACTTTCTATCTATGACTCAGTCTCTTCTTATATTTTACTTTAAATATAATAGACACAGACACACACACATATTCAAATTTTTGAAATATATAAATGGATGAACCTAATGACAAATTTTACTTGAATCTCGTTGAGAAATATGAATTTTATCCAAATTCATTGTTGTTTCATTCAAACCCGAACCAAAACCAAGTGACATAGATAGTTGGTATCCTCCTCATATCAATATTGAAAAGTCAAAGACTTTGAGACTGTAGGATCCACGAGCAAAGAAGCTTGTCATTAATAGATATATTGATTTTATCATCTTCCAAAAGTCAGTATTCTAGTTTCATTGTACAAGTCTAAAGTTGTTTCTACTTTTGATGATCTTGAAGTAGATGGAAGAAATACTTGTCCGTTGAAAGAGCAAGTAAACTTTAAAGAGCCTAGAGCTTTGCCGCATTATGCTTATGCAAGTAGTAGCAAAATCACCGAAATGTTATCATAACAACATTCCAGAAGGGAAGCACAATCTTACGGTGTAAGTGAAAACCAGAATACCAAAATGGTTTTCCAACACTAGATATTCTTTGCAGATGAATATTTTATTGATATGATATGTAACGAGTTACAGGGAACCTAGTCGGTATCCTCAAAAAAAAGAGAAGCAAGTCTGGGTTGATGTAATGCAATTAGAGTATGATGCATTGATGCATAACAGCACTTGAGAGTTCATGGATTTGCTTGAAGTCGGCAACCAACTGCAAGTGGGTATAAATATTAGTGTTCCACGAGGACGCGTCCCCCAGGGTCAAGTGCGCGCACCCCTCGCACCCCACGCACCCGGGACAGGGAGTCTCTTGGGGGTGCATTTCCCCATGCACCCTTTTTGGGGAGTCTTGGGGAGACGCAAGGGGGTGCGTTTCCCCAGTGTGGGAGTCTAGACTCCCCAAGACTCCCCAAAAAGGGTGCTTCTAGGCGCCCCCCTTCATTGTGGGAGTCTAGACTCCCCAAAAAGGGTGCACTTGGGCGTCCCCCTTTAAATTTGTCTAATAAGACTTAATAATTAAGAATTCAAAATCAAAAATTCAAAAATCAAAACCATTAATTTTTTTTTTACTAAAATTAAAACTAAATAACTAAAACTAAAAGTCTAAAAAAAAAATAAAATTAAAACTAAATAACTAAAACTTAAAAGCCTAAACCTAAAAGTCATGAAAGGCAAAACTTAAAGTTAAAAGCTCATTTCATTTCAACCCAAAGTCATTTCCGTTTCCATGCAGAGGCATTTCCACGCAGTGCTCACTATCCATTTTTCATTTTTGAGTTGCGACACTAGATATTGATGACTTGACTCTTCACTCTTAACTATTTTTAGTTTGAACTTTGAACTTTGGTTATATAAATTTAGTGTTCAAACTTTTGACAATATACTATTTGTTGTGCTCTTCAATTTGATTCTAGATGATGAATGATGATTTTAGTTTTAAATCAATGTAAGTTGATAGAATGATAACATTGAATGTGGATGATATCGATCAATGTTTTTAATGTATTTATTATTGATTTTTTTATTTTTGTTTTTCGAATCTCATGAGTATGTTATGAATAAAAATAATTCAATAATGAGACTTGTCACTTGAGTATGTCATATGAATGATGTAGTTCAAAATGAATGATGAGGATGGATCAATGATTCAAATTTCAATTGTCTATTTAATATTTTTACGCTTTCATTATTGACAGTGAACTGAATTGAACTTGAACTATATATATAATATACTCGATGACTCCCGCACCCCCGAAATTTCCTAAATTTGAGGGTACTCCCACACGTCCCCCCTGTGCGTCTCCCCGCACCCGCGTCTCCCCGCACCGGAGTCTTGGTGGAACATTGATAAATATCAAATACAATGTCAATAGAAGCATTGATATGCACAAAGAAACGCCTGGCAAAGGCTATGCACAGCAAGAGGATTTGACTATGAAGACAAATTTGCTCTGAAGAGAGAAGCTTATTACAACAACTTAATTCTTTCTTTGCTAATTAGTTTGGTTGGAAAGTAGAGCCTGTGGATGTTTAGAGTGCTTTGCCTAGTGGTGACCTGGTTGAAGAATTTTATATGTAACAACCAAAGGTGGTCATCAAAGTCAAATAAACACAGGCATGCATGCAAACCCAAGCTTTGCATGGCTCGGAAAAAGCTCCAACATCTTGATATGTAGAGATTGATTGCCATCTTCCAAACAATGGCTTTTGAAGAAGCCCCTGAAGTTAAAACCTGTATAAAGACATAAAAGATAGCCAGATTATATTTGGTTTTGCATATTGACAGTTTTACTATTGCAGGTAATCAACAATCTTTAATTAAAGAAGTTATTAGTCAGTTGAATAAGTCCTTTGAGATGATAAATCATGGATCCTCCATCGTTGTCATGCCTTGGAAATTTGCGAGACAGATAAAAGAAACTTCCTTTCTGAGACAAAATATGCAATTGAACTTGAAAAGTTCAGAATGAATAACTGTAATGCTTCAGCTTCCCTCTCAATTGCACAGAAAGTTATCTCATTTTTATGGTTTATCCTACCAACACCAGCCCTGATCCTTATTTTGTAATTAGATTAATTGCTAATTTTATGAATGAACCAAAAGGAATCCATTGGAGTACAGATTCATGGATTCTGAAGTATGTAAAGGGCACACTTAATATGGAATTGAATTCGTTAAGATGGATAGTTTTCATTTGATTTGATTCACAGACACGGGTTAGGTAGGCAATGTGGATGACAGAAAGTCCCCCACCAGACGTGTTTAGCGTTGGTTCATGAGCAGTTGCACGGCTCAGCAAAAGTCAGCCTACAGTTGCTCTATCTTCCACAAAGGCAGAGAACAAACCTGCAGTCAGCACAATTTGTAAATGCCCCTCCTTACATAGACATGAAAATGGCCTTATTTTGGAAGGGGATCTATAATGCTCTGAATATATGATGTACTTTGTGCTTTACACTGAACAAGAATAAGATATGCTAGTTTCAAGGAAAAGATAGTTTGAAAAATGTGTTCTTACAACTGATAGTAATAAATAAAGTCAACAGATGACACAGATTGTCTATGATATGAAATGTAAAGCTTTAGACTTTTACCTTATCAATCCCCATTAAAAGATGTAAATGAAAAACATTGGAAGGCATCTGACATATTACATTTCCCGATTGCATGCACTAAATGGAAAAGATTAGAAACTACCAATATAAATGCAATAAGACATAATGCATTTAACATGCATTTACCCAACGACTTTTCCAATTGTACATCAATGTATATGCTCATTGTTTATGTTGCTCATCCCAAATTACTTGAAAACCAGAACATGGCTCTCCTCATTAAAACAGATGATTAGAAAACATGTAAACCCTTCTGCAATCCTTAATTATAGAACAGGGTCAGGAGGACGAAATAGTTCTCCAGAATACACAACACAGTCTCAAACATTCATATACATTTTGAGACAATGCATAGGCAAACCAAACAAAACAGTAATCTCTATATCGAGCATGCTGCATACCTGTTCATCAAGCTCTGATTGACCCCTTTGCTCTTCTAGCTTCTCCTGTTCCTCTCTTAGATGCTTGATTCTAGTGAGTTCATTATAAGCATGAAGTTTTTCCTCCCTTGCACCATGCCATCGCAGCTTCACTGTAGACAAATCATCCATCATGTGTTTTTGATCATCCCTAAGCTTTTCTAATTGTCTATGTTGATGTTCCCTGAAAGAAATTTGCAATGAAAATAAATGAAATATATATGTCAGGTTAAAACTGAAAGAGTAGAACATGGGAATATGAAACAGCAATATGCATTCCTACCTTTTGTTTCTACAGGACATGAACGGCTCATATTAAATAAATCTGACTCATATTATGTATGAAACAGCTCTTTAAGCCTTGCCTCACCAAAGCAGCATATACTCCAAAATGCTTACCGCTTATCTTCAAGAGCTGACAGCTCAGAATGAACTTCGTCCAAGGAACGTACACCTTGGGATCGAACATCGAGCTTGTATTCCAGATCTTCAACTTGTTTTTGTAAACTCTGCATCTCTAGCCAGAGCCTATCTGCAGTTTCAACTGGTTGGAGTAATCTTTCCACAGATTCCCTCTCAGTTTTTGCATGTGCTAGCAGACCAAGAAGCTGTTGATGTGTACCAGTGAACAGCATACAAACAATAACAAGTTACTACATCGATTGTAGCCTCATATGGAACAACAATCTCTCAACTTAAGGACATGTGATACAGCAGAGTACAATAAAAAATAAATAAAGTTCCACAACCAATGTTCTGAAATCAAATGAAATTAGTTATACCAAATTGAGACATCTTGTGATAGTGTGGTCAGCTGCTCCAACTGTCTAGAGAATATACAACCATGCACACTATTCAGGCTTAGTGCAACAATCCAATTTTAAGAAAGGTTGCTCCCCTTCTGACTATGGATAATTTGAGACTAAATAAAACATTCAGCACCGAGCAAGGTTTCACATCTTAAATCTTGGACTTGATGCAATTGATCCATTTTACTAGTCTGTCCTCAAAATATGGGAAACCAAAGATATAATTCACTGGTAAGTTGATTTTCCTTTTTAAAGTGTTATAGAAGAACCGAAGAAATAGCTAATTTATCAGTGACATCACAATGTTACTCCAAAACAAAAACAATAACAATAACATTTAGAAACACCCTTAAAAAAATATGATTTCTGTGTGCTGATTTCTTGGTGATTTCTTCAGATTTCAGAAACAGAATATATTCTTTTAAGTTTGCCAATTTTTTCCAAGAATTTTATGATGTCCAAAATTCATGACCTATGAGGATCTTTTGTTGATGCCAATGCTTGCAAAATTAATAGAAAACACATTACATTATGCAAGCATACAAAAACAGTCGTTTCACAAAATTATGGGCGTTTCCTAACATGTCCTGGAGATGGAACTACTGTCTGACACAGGACTGCTTGGGAGCGGGAGCAGAAGCGGGAAGCTGGGGCGAAAGCGGTGAGCGACATTTTCAAAAGCTACCAAGTCGGGAGCAAATTTTTATATAATATATATTTTTATATACTCTGATGCATATATGTCAATAAAAGAATGTAGAATGATGAATTAGATATAAAAAGCATAAAAACAAGGATTAAACCATATAACATCAATCATCTAGAAGTTATAGTCTTCATCAACCAGGTCCACAAGTTAGTAACATACAACATACCGAGTTTCATGATTCACCAATCTTAAAGTTTAAAGCTTTCAAAATTCAATATACAATATTTGTCATCATTGACCACTAAAGTTGTACTTGTAAGTTTGTAACCATTACCATTACCATTACCAAGTAACCAAACTATAACAAAAAATATCTAACATGAAATGAAATGTTTCAACTTTCAACTTTCACGAAGCATCATATTCATAATACATTACCAATGAGTTATAATTGCCAACTTCAAACATCAAACTTAAATTGTCATATATTGTTTACAGAAAATATCGTAATAAATATGAAAGAGTCCACATTTATAAAAACTACTAGAAACTAGAAAAGGCAAGTAAATCTATTATCTACTGCTTCCTCTGGCTCTAGCCACGAGAAATGTCTAATTTCTAACAAGCTTGTGGTCTACTGGTAGTCTCCTCCTGCATAGTCCGACGACCATGTCCAAAACCAGAACTAGAAGGCACATGACCTCCACATGAGGATGTAAATGGAGGTGGCAGCAGCAAAGCCTGTGGAACTCGAGCACTACTACCAGATGATCGGGGTGACATGGTTGTCTTATTGTTCTTGTTGCTTCATCATCATCTTCCAAAAGTTCAGTTTCCAATCCTTCTAGATGTAGAGCTCCATCCTCCTCTAGGTTGTTGTCCAAAGTCATATATGATGTATCAGCACGAGCACGCTCACAATAATGTGTCAGCAACCTCAAGTTGTAGTGCACAAAAGCCAAGTTTAAAGCAGAAAACTTATGATACGCAGAGAATATATGAGTAAATATTTTATTAATAATAAGATGAATTACAGATAATGATTGTTTACAATGGTTGCCTGGCTTATGAACCGCCATGGCACCCTTTGGAAAAGGGCATGATCTTATGATCGTGCCCTTTCGTCTAATTAAAATTAAAATTAAATAATAACATAAAATTAACTAATTTTTTACATAACACTGCCTTCCTCTCGAAAGAATGCTTTGTCCTCAAAGCATACGTAACGACGGATGTTGTTGACAAAATGCTTCATTCTCCCAAGAAGCTTCTTCTTCGGGCAAGTCCTTCCACTTGATTAGATATTCCTTGATAGTACGATAACGAAGCTTTCTTTCTCTAGTAGACAAAATACCTTCTGGTTCTAAAATGACTCTTCCCTCATCATCTAGGGATGGAAATGTTGTTTGCGCTGTTTGATTGTTACCTAATGCCCTTATAAGGCAAGATACGTGGAAGACGTTGTGAACACGACTTGTCTCTGGAAGGCTTAAACCATACACAACTTGGCTAATCTTTTTGTTGATCTGATAAGGTCCATAAAACTTTGGTGCCAATTTGTTTTTTCCATTCTATTTTAAGGATAATTGTTTGTATGGTTGAAGCTTAACAAATACCCATTCTCCAACTTCAAACTCTCTTTCGGTTCTGTTATGGTCTGCTTGTTGCTTCATACGATTCCTTGCATTATTCAGATTTTCTTTTAATATTTGGACGATTTTTTGGGTTTCTTCTAGTTGATCTTTAACAGCGGCTAGATTTGTCTGGACAATAGCTAGATCCTTCCATTTTGGGGGCTCATACCCATATAGAGCTTGAAATGGCGTCATTTTTGCTGATGTATGATAAGTGGAATTATACCACCACTCAGCAAGA
>APFE030494191.1:49315-142658 GCA_000404065.3 Pinus taeda | reverse complement strand
GCGCCCATTTTATCCCGGTAAGAGATACTTATGATGTTGCTGACGTGGCTCGAGTATTCATAAATGAAATTATCAGATTTCATGGAGTACCTAAGAAGATTATATCCGATAGAGATTCGCGATTCACTTCCAGATTCTGGACGTGCATGTAGACAGCCTTAGGTACTCAGCTAAATTTAAGCACGGCTTACCACCCTTAGACTGATGGGCAAACTGAAAGAGTAAATCAAGTACTTGAAGACATGTTGCGAATGTATGTAATGGATCAACAATCACTCTGGGAAAAGTATTTACCCTTGGTTGAATTCGCATACAACAACAGTTACCACAGTTCGATTGGAATGCCTCCATTTGAAGCTTTATATGGCAGACCTTGCAGAACACCGTTAAGTTGGGACAGGTTAGAAGATCGAGTGATAATAGGACCAAAATTAATCCATGAAATGGAAGTGCAGGTCAGTCAGATTAGACAGCGATTGAAGGAAGCACAGGATAGACAAAAGAGTTATGCTGATGCTCACCGAACTGATAGGAGGTATGAAGTAGGGGACCAGGTCTTCGTCTGCATCAAACCAAATAAAAGTACTATTCGATTCGGAAAAGGGACAAAGCTGTCACCCCGATTTATAGGACCATTTAAAGTCGTGGAAAGAGTTGGACCTGTTGCCTATCGTCTTGCCCTGCCACCCCTGCATAGAATCATCAATGTATTTCATGTTTCTGTATTAGACATTATACTAGTGATCCATCTCATAACATCCAGTGGAGAGAATTGCAAGCGTATCAGACGAGCAGAGTCATAAGGTCAAGACTTTACCGTATACTGGACCGTAGAGTTCGAACAGTTGCAGGAACCGTTTTGTGGACCAAGTTAAGGTCCAATGGACAAGTATGCCCGGATCAGCCAACTTGGGAAAAAATACAGAGGACATCTGTCAGAGATACCCTAATTTATGTCCATTTTGAAGACCTTTACAATATGTTTTGTATATATTTACTTCACTACAGTCAGAGACTCAGAAACATTTGAATGATTTTGTGTAAACATGAAACTTTATGACGTAATATATGTTTAGATTTCGGCTGGTACATGGATACCAAAATAATATATATGTAGATCGTTTTACTAAATTATAGATGTCAAGTAAAGTTAAAGGCCGTTAAATGATTTTACTTCTGATACAAATTAAAACAATATAAATCTGTTTCATTTATGCATGTCAAAAATGAGCAACTGAAGTGGGAGACATGAAGTGAATACATCCTAAATAAAAGTCCAACCACATGCATAGAATATGACAAATTATGTTATGCTGTAGTATCATATGTAAAGAATACATGAATTATTTTGAATATGCTGATGCACATTTTACAAATGCATGGATAAGTTTATGATTGCAGATAAACTTACAGATAAACTTGCAGATAGACTATGATTGCCGATAAATGATCAAATTTCCGAGATGACCACGTGATGACAGAACCTCAGACAGATTAAAGCTCAAGTGATTCTATGATAGGGTAGTAGCCCTAATTTTTACTGGGAGGGGTGGAGGTGTTGCCCACCGTTTATCCTCCAAACCCTGGAGTCATGGGAGGACTGTGCGAGTCACGCTCCCCTAGACGTGTGATGATGACTGCCGGATGCCTACTGGGAATTGGGTCGGTATAGCCGACGCTGTCACCTTCGTGTTATGAATGGTTAGGTCGGTAAAATTGACGCCATGGCATACTCTAGTAGAGGACGGATAGGATGGGAGCAGAAGAGATTAGGGAGGATAGGATGAGTTTGAATAGCTTGGGGACCTGGACACAAAAGGTCATGTCCATTAAAACCTTGAACCTAAAGCTCTAACTTCGGGATGAAGTTTCTAGAAGGGGGAATGTATGTAACAACCCTTAATAAAATTTTGAACTTTATAAATATATGTATATATGTTAATTTTATAAAATATATCATTAACATATAATATGAGTTTAAAAACTTTATAACATAAAATATGAATTTAAAAACTTTATAACATATAAAAAAGGTTATAAAATATATCACGTAAAAACTGGTAAAATATATATAAGGTGAATGTTATAAAATATATTCATTAAACCGTATGAAATTTATAATGTAAACTTATAAAAGGGTACCAACGATCTTTTAAAAAACAGAGCTATCCAAACCAACTGAGTAGTTATTGCAGAACGCAGATAGAGTCGAAAAATATCTGCAGAGCCTTCAATGCGTGGAAGGCGGTGGCTGCAAGTGGGGGGGCGGCCACCGCCAGGCCGGTAAATAAATAACAGGGGTTTGAACCGAGAGAAGGGTGGGGGGGGAAGAAGTGAGGAGCAAAAAGAACCTGGAGCACAGATTTCACCGGGAGAAAACCAGGAGGAAGTTAATTGTTCATTGGAAGAGCTTTAGTCTGCTTGAGGTTCTGGGCACGGAGGGACAGAGAACTTCTGTTGTGAAGTTTTCTGGATTGAGCAGCTAGGTTGCTCAATCTGGTTGGGTGGTATTGGTCTTCCGGAGACTAGATCAATTCAGCATCCACAGCACCAGCCGAATCAGCCGCAGTTGAGGTAAGTACCAATTTAATTTCTTCAAGCTTTCTGTATTTCCGATTCTAGTTAATGTTTAAATCTGGTCTTTACACGAGTAGAGCAATTAGGGGATGCTCTTATCCAGGTATGTCCATTGTGGTATGAATTTTCCTTATAAAGCATTTCTCTAATTCATGTTTTTAATTTTTTTTGTTAACTAGTGTTTTTTTTTTGCATGAATTTTTTGAGCTATTCCCAGATGATGATGATCGTGTTGAGATGCCACCCCCATCTACTCACTTGGTTCCTAGGTTCCATGGTTCAACACCAACAGCAGGGGGTTCATCTTCATCAGTTTCAGTACCACTGCCACAACTTCCACAAGCAGCATCTTCTTCATTGCCACCACGTGGAGGCTCGTCGCCATGTTCTCTTCGTGGTGGGAGGAGAGATTAGTAGATATATTCACAATTTAGTACTTTTGTCATAGATTAATCATTAGACTTGTAGGCTTGTGAATTTGAACCTTTTTTGTTTTGGCGGTAACTAAATGACATATTTTGTAAACATTTTTATTTGAATTTTGGACATGACAAATGTTGACAGTAGCTCACTTGCTAGATAAATCATAATATGCTCCATGTTTTATGTTTTATAAGCTTAAATGTTTTATGTTTTATAATATGCTTAAAAAATTGATGTATGTTTGTAATTGCTAGATTATAGATGGTTGATGTACATACTAGTAACTACAATGGAATCATGGATGCCATATCTATCTTGATTTATGCAAAAATATGCATGTTTTCATGTCTTCTACAACTAATTTGGTAATTTGGATGTTTGTTTGAGTATAAATGCAAAAAAAAAATATATAATATATAATAATATATTATATATATATAGCAAACGCTTCCGAAGGCACTTCACTTCCTAGATTTTTGGAAAATGACACTTCCGCGACCCCGCTTCCAAAAAACGTCCTCGTTTCGTCCCCACTTCGTGCAACATTGCTAGAGACCCTCCTGATGTTGAAGCTCCATCTGCCGCTGACAAGTTCTCCCTCTCTGACCTCTACGCTACTGCAACAACTCTCTGCATCTCGCACCGTCGCACACCTCTCAGTGCCATCCTGCATTGGTGCAACACCCCCATGCCTCTCGCACTGCTGCAACCTGCTAGCCTTGTGTTGTTTCGGGTCTCTTGCAATGTAGCTCTCTATGTCGCTCCATCTGCACCCATCTCTACCCACATCAACCAGTCTTGCTACTCCTCTTCGAGGCTCCCATAGCAAGGTCTAATCCAAGAGGTTGGGTACCTCAAGGAACCTGCCCTTCATCTCCTGTAGTCCGCCTGACTACAGCTCGATGTCTCACCACTTCCGCTCAAGTGGTGTGTGTGCACTCACGGCACAGTCATCGTCCGTCAACACTTCCTTCTCTACCCTTGCTGGCGCTGCCTTCGTCTCGAAAGACTCTCCCTTACTCCTCTTCCTTAGACACTGGATCGCATAATGACCCAACTGCCCACAGTGGAAGCACTTGATCTTGGAGAGATCCTTCTTCTTCCGCTTTTCCTACTTTCCTTCAGATGTTAAGGCAACATCTTCCTCCTCTTGCTTGACTTTGATCCCCTTGCTGTTGCTGCCCGTCTTTGACTGTCGTCTGATCTCTTCTTGGTGAAGAGTAGCCCGCATCTCGTCCCAAAGTGGAAGTGTCCCTCTACCTAGTATACTCTGGACAAATACCTCCTAGTCTTTTGAGACAGCATTAAGGGTTGTCCTCACCATCAATTCCTAATTCGGCGTGGCTTCTATAATAGTCAACTAATCTCAGATCTCATTTAGTCCTCCGAGGAAGGTGTCAATCGCTTCTCCCTTCTTCATCTGATACAACCTCAATTGATTCTCTAATAACATTCTTCTCTGCACAGAAGTATGCTGGTACAATTTATTGAGGGCCTCCCACATCTCATATGTTGTTTCCTTCTCTGCAATGTGTGGTACTACATGGTCCTTGACCCCGTCAAGGATGATGCCCTTGGCCCTCGCCATTGCCTTCTCGTACTTGTCATTATCATTTGGGTCGACTAGGATAGCTATAACCTTCAAGGCGATGTTCTTGACACGATTTCTGTCAAGTACGGATAAGATTCTAGCCTCCTAGACTGCGAAGTTCGACGCTCTGTCCAGTCTGTCCTAGACTCTTACTCCGTGTAGTGCCATGATGCTCTTCTACTTCCCTCCTGAAAGTTCTCGATCTGACTCCCTCTGAGTCTCGATTTCCCTCCTGGAAATCCTTCTGTCGATGTCAAGATGCCCCCTACTCTCATCGTCTGTGCAACCGCACCACTGATCCGAGTTTCTGGACTAGAAACCCTCGGTAGCAACTCCCTCCTCTTGGCCTTGCCCTGTCAGGTAATGTTCTAACTACAGTACCTCACCAGCGCCACTCTACAATATTCCCACAGTCTTCTAAACCCAGGTCACCTGAAGCTGGGAGCTCCTAGGCTCTGCGCAATCCCAACACTAGCAACCCAGCCTCCTTAGCCAGCTGCGTCAGCCTTCTTAGCTTCTGCGTGAGGAGGCCATAGTTGTTCCTTAGCCCCTGCACTGCCTCTTCCTGGCTCACCCTTGATGACGCAGGCATTGCATCACCCTTCCCTTGTTATTGTTCTGCTAGAAACAGCTTTTGTCACCTCGGGGCAGTTGTTTTCTGCTACTATTGATCTAGTCGGTTGATGCCCTCAGCCCTCTTGTGATCTGCAATCATACTCTAATACCATGTTGAAGTTTCTAAGTCTACTAGTTAGAAACCCTCCATGCACTTTATCTGATTTATTCCTACCTACTTGTTATGTTACTTAACAAGTTATTTACAATGTAAATACTGAAAATAAACACTAGTGCATGCTCAACATATTATAGATCAACAACTGAAGGAACAAAAACAATCACACCAAATGACACCATTATTTTTGGACCAATGTCCCCGGAAAAACCCAATGTGGGAAAATCGGTGCAGCTATTTGAGGGTTTTCTTATTAAGCAATATCAGAGTACAATCTGGGTGCCAAAACCGGCCTACCCAACAGAGAATTTCCTTGGCAGTAATACCTCTCAATTTGAGACAAATTGCTCAGCTGAAACCCCAAATAATCCTTCCGACAACTCCTCAGCTCCAATCTGCCACAGAAACCCCAGCGTCTGCCTTTCTAGACTGTGTCAGCCCCTCTCTGCCTAGCGCTAGCCCTGCATCACCCTGAATGGGTCTGCATTAGCCTTAGGAGGCCTTGTGTCAGCCTTCTAGCCCTCTGCGTCAACAACACTAGCCTCTCTAAGGCTCTGCGCAACTCCCGACTACCTCTGTGTGGCCCTACGTGAGCTCTGGTTGCTACTGTGTCACTCTCCCCGGCTACCACGTTGCTCTCCCGGCACCATCTCTGCCTCTCAGTCTCTCTGTACTCAATGTCCCTCAGCAGCAACTTCGATCACTAATTCTATCTCTTAGCAAACCCCACTCTAAAGAATAGAATGATGATCACTCTAGTGTATTCTCCAAGTGACCCTCAAACCTCATCTTATAATTTTCTCATTGACATATCAACGGCTAAGATTAGATCTGGCTTGATTTATGTCTTTTGGACCATTCTAACACAGTTTCATATTAATACACATTAATATTTTATTTTTCCTACGTTTAGACTTAGGGACTCCATTAAAAATATTAATTATTTTAATATCTCCTGAACTGTTTAGAATCTACCCAAACCCTTTCTAGGTATTGGAGATCTCATGTGCCCCAACCTCTCCACCAAATTTCATGGCTAGAGCACATCCGATGCTACCCCAAATCAACATGTCCCATTTGTTAGCATGTCATTGTTCTTGTCCCAATTGTTAACATGTCATTGATGTTGTCCCATCATTGTTGTTGACCCATTATTGTTGTTGTCCCAATTGTTACTATGCCATTGTTGTTGTCCCAATTGTTGGCATTGTTGTGACAGCACTTCTGGTTAGGGTATGTGACACTGCCTTTAACCCAACACACAACAAGACTAGCCCTCTAGTGTTGCTGCCAGCCTTGAAGAGGCTCCTCCCATGCCACGTTATCCTCTCAACGCAGCGATGAAATAACACAAACAGCTTGCTATGGCCTGCGGCCTAGCTTGTTGTAGCTTTCAGCCTCCTCAACGTGCCCAAACAACCATTCAAACTCCAGCATTTAGCTTCCCTCTACTCGGCCTAGCAACCTGCCCTCTCGGCCCTAAATACTTGGCCCTCCATCCATCAATTAGGTCGAAGTGGCCTATGGCTAGGGCATCATGGACCTGCGGTTAGGGCATCATAGTAACCCTGCTTAGAGACCAGCATATAGGGCAATGTGTAGGCTTCCTTCTTGACTGTGTATAGGGCAACGTGTAGGCTTCCTTCTTGATTGCATTTAGGGCTTGTAGAGACCTACGTATAGGGCAGTCTGTAGCCCTCCTTCTTGACTGCGTCTAGGGCTTGTAGAGACCAACGTATAGGGCAACGCGTGGCCCTCCTTGACTGCATCTAGGTCTCATACTAGGGCTCCTTACCTTCTGCATTTAGGGCTTCCTCTCTTAGATTTCTCTTCCACTAAAACCCAGAACAAGTGGAGAGAAATCAAAAGTGAAGTGTGTAGAAATGACTATCAAGTCACCTCCTTTTATACTAAAAAGTTGAGCACATGTGTGGGTTATTTGGTTGCTGGTCGACCTTGACGAATTGTCTTATAACACAAATAAATTCATAACTCCATGAACATTTATCGGAATCAGAAGATCTTTAGATCAATCCTACATCTCTCGATGAAAGGAATCCAAGAAAAATATCAGTTGCCATAAATAAGATGACCCACGTGTAGTTTGGCCCTAGTTGCCAATTTTAACAACCATGCACTAAAATATTTTTTACATAAGATAATTACATTTTCAACCCTCAAAGGGGGAACATCAATATGGTTTAGACCCTCAAAATACATACCCAATTCTATGACACAATATGATCTAGTAGACCAAGTGATTTGGAATAAAATAATTAATCTAAATTATCTTAAATTATTCCCAAATCACTTTTACATAAGACTCGACTAAAACACTAGGATTCACCTAAGACTTTGACGACAAATTCCACCCTAGCTTTGGGGTAAGGTTGGAGGGAAAATCTTTCCCGACCATCCGTGTTTAGAAACATAAATGAATCAGTGAGACGAAAAACCTCCTAGTATGAAACTTGCGCCAAAACAATAGGCTTACCTAGGTTGTTACATACATTCAAGGTCTTACTAGTATCATCTACATTACAATTTTGCAAAATAGGTTTACAATGACTCAACACTGATGGATGATGATCTCGATCTTTGAAGAAAAAATATGGTACATCTGCTTCCTCAGACTTTGACAAAATGAGTGCAACAACTCCAATATCCACTTGCCCCTTCCACTTCAACGAGTTCACCAAGTCAAGGACTGCGTGGGCCTCTTCGGGAAGTTCAAGCTGCCACTTGGGGAATTTGACTTGCATGGAGTTTTCTTGGGATCTGCACCATTCTACATTGGGATTAGCTCCTACACTTCTATTTAAACAACCCTTGGGCTGTTACTTTGTACTCTTTATAGTAGTTATTGTGCTTGCGGAAGCTTTGCTCCTTTACACACTTTCAATATTAATGCAATAAAGACTTTGGGGTTCACAGATTGGATGTTCTTCCTCCTTGAGCATGTTATATATTTTTGTTGATTAATGTGTTTATTTCCTTTTACATGTGCTATATATTTCATGTTTCCATATGCTTTAGAGATGTATGGGTGTATAGCTATCTTGCATCTATACATGGTTTAAAAATTTGCTCTAGTTTTAGATAGTCCTAGTTGATTTCACTTAAATCTCTAGGTCTCCTTTATCATTGCTTATTTTTTTAAATCTATATGTGGAGCTAATCTTTGGTTGAGTTTTGTAGAAGGAAAATCTCTTGGTGGATCAATGATCAAGAGTGAGGGGAAGTCTTTGGAGAGACCAACCCACTCTTGATATGCTCTTAGAGGAACTCCTATTTGGTTTAGCCTCATAGTCTAATCTTACAAATTTTCTTGCAGGGGTGCTAGCCATAGCTTGCATACAAGTCAAGTTATTTCAAATTTAAATCATTCTCTCAAAAATCTTGTGCTTCATTATTACAAAGTTGTTATTTAAGAGCTTGTTGATGTCTAAGCAAAGAGGAGAGTTTACTCGTACTCTTTAGCTTAGCCCTTGTAGATTGTATTGTGTATATACATTGCATTTTCTTGACTAATTTTCCAGCTAGCTCTTGATTTGTTTTGCAGCCCTTACTAATTCATTCTTGTGACAGCTTGAGGGACTTGAAACGTTTAACAAGATGTTTGCAAGACCTTTGGCACATCTTTAAGACTAAATTTCAAAAAGGTCATGCGTTGTAGGAGTGATTTTATATCAAGGTTGTGAGCCCTTCTTCAAGGTTGCCTATTTCCTCATAAAGGTTGAGAGCCAATAGAGGCTTGGCCTCCATTCCTTGCGCTATATTGTAGTCTTTGTAAAGGCTAACTTTTGCATGAAAAAATCAGTCCCTAATATTAAGATTTGAAAAGGCTCTCCTTTATGCCCCATTTGCCTATATTTCTAACTTCACCAAGGAGAAGATCTAGTTCCCATTCTTCAAATGCATTTGTAAAGATTTCCCTTGGGTTGAGTTGAGGCCTTTTGAGAGGCTTTTGTAACTAATCACTAATAAAAGGCTCATTTTTTGCTTGAGGGAACTTGGGAAATTCTCCCATGGTATCCCACCTCCTCATTTCGAGGGAGGACTTGTTTCTTGTGGGTGGATCAATTTCTCTACTTTAGTTTCCAACCCTCTTTTTCTAATCTAATTCATGCATGGTTAGTTTCTTAACATAGCATTTACATCTATTTTCATCTTGCAAAGTTGAGTTTGTTTAGTTTTCCATTTTCATTTCTTAAAGTACTTGTATTGTGCAATTTACCACAACACATGCAACATTTCTCTTGACCAAGCAAGCACTTTACATTTTTTTTGCAAGCTTAGATAAGTTTACTAATCCATCTACTCTCTTCAATTGGAAATCGTTTCACAAGTCTTTTGGATACATTGGTTCTTCATTTTATGTCAACTCATGCTTATATGCTAAGTCACATGACATGAGGACACGTAAATATGAGTATTCAACACGAGACACAGCGACCCCTGAAACGGGACATGAGGGACTAATAAGTCAATAACATGAAGATTCAAGAATGAAGATTGAATTGTGAGCAATGAACATCATTAATGTAGGAAATTAATAAACTAATACTATATTTTAGTGAAGTAATTAATTTACTACATCGATGATGTTCATTGCTCACAATTCAATATTCATTCTTGAATCTTCATGTTATTGACTTATTAATCAGATTGAGAACCAAATCAATGATCTCAACAGGCGCATTCTGCATATTGCAAATGTGACATCAGACACTGATATTTTCTTTCTTGGCAGTTCTAGCTCTCTTGTTGACCAGTATATGAACCTGGGTTACTCAAGTTGCACATCTTGGAAATGTGGGCAATTGTAAGATAGACTCAACTACACATAGCCCTATATATTTTAGTCAACTCTTTGTAGCCATTGAAATTTGCAACTAAAACAATACAATCACTTCATTGGTCAAACTTGGAGATATGCAGGGATCCGAAAAATGTTTTGAAGAGTGGGAATTGGATGGCCTAAGTTATGATATCAGAGTGCCCAATGTACTAATTGATGCCTTTATCACAAAAGGAATGATTGAAAAAGTACACCGCAGAGTCTTTTCTTGAACAGGTTTTAGAAAAAGGAGGAAAACCAAATTTCAAAACATTGGAAATGTTTGTGGATGGATATTTAGATAACAAGCAAATGAATTGAGCTATAGAGACCATGAAGAAAGCTATTTCAAAAGTTAAAAATCGTGACACCTAAAAAGGCATTTGAATACATTGATACAAACTATATAGATATGGGCATATGGAATACAAGAAAACATTGACTTGGCACCCACTTGCTCCAAAACAAGAAATTTAAGCTCCAAACAATGAACACTATACTCCAGGACCTAGGTCGATGTGAAGTTGACAATTGGGAATTGTTGAAGGAACTTCGAACACAACACAACAACGACTCCAACGAGCAAACAATGACCAACTTCAAACATGGCAGCCACTCCAGCGAGCTTTGACAGTGAAAAATGTTCGCAAAAACCAAAAAAATGAACCATGTCCAGGCTTTATGAGTGACTTTTCGTGGGACACATGTCCTAAGAGGCAAAAACATTAGGGCATGTTTTCGCCATGTCAAAAATGTGTCGCACGATTGGAGGAAACAATAAAAATCGTTTTGGACACGTTATAGGTCGTATTTCGTGTCCAGCACATTAAATACGTGGCACATGGCCCTGAGGGACATGTCCTGTGACTTAGTTTATATGTTATGTTGATCATTTGTTGATATCTTTTGAAGCATTTTTGTATCACTCTATTTGAAACAATTTGCATATCAACCACCTAGTTCATTTACTTGAAGAAATTTATAAAGTACACGATTTTATGTAAATTTCATTTTTGAACTTGTGAAGTTACATTGACCTAGTTTTCACTTTTAATTTTCCCATTGAAGATTTTGGTATAATTCACTCAAGCATTATCTCTTATTAGGAAGCAATGCTATCAACACTTTTTTGGGAAGCAATAACACTCACTCAACATTTAGGCATTTTAGTTTAGACATGCATATTTAAAACTTACCTCCAAGCATAATCTTGGTTGTATAGACAACATAGGACCAAATATTCCTAAAAATTTCTTCCATTTTGTGTGGAGTAAGGTAAAGTACATGACCTTGTAGTTATGAAGGTGCCTTTGTCTCCTTGTAGGAACGACGGCACGTATGATTTGTAAGGATTCGGGGAAGGGTATCGTTAACAACAGACTAGTGCCTCCTCAACCCCTCTTCTTCCTTGCAAGTCACCCCAATCTTTACCCTTTGGTAAGATTTTGAAAGGAGAATTTCTCACTTTAGGATAGGCATATAGATTAAAATTAACCAAGATAATTGCATTTCACATAGCGAGTTTGGACATCATTCTAATCAAATCATCTTGTGAGAATTCCAAGTTTTACTTGCAATATTGCTGTGTTACCGGATCAGTCGGGCTTAATAGCTGGATCTGCAGATCCCCGGATCGGAGACGGATTCGGATCCGGATCCGCAGAGATCCGTCTATTTTCTATTCGTGGGTAAAAATCATCAACATACGGAAGCACAAAATTCCAAAACGAGAAATTCAATGCAAGTTAATGGAATGGTCAGAAATAGATTAATGAATCCGTTAGCGGAAATAAACTAGGGAATTGCTGGGCGACATAAAATTTATTATTTTTATGTTGAACATATTATAAATTTTAATAAAAGGCGATATAAACTTTCATGCAATTCAAGACGTTATAAACTTTGATGCAAATTCGTGGCGACAATTTATTATTTCTATGTTGACCATATTATAAACTTTAATAGTATTAAAGTCATATTATAAACTTTATTATAAACTTTAATACAAGTGACGTGAACTCATATTTATTAAACTTTAATAGTATTAAAGACATTATAAACTTTAATACATGTGACGTGAATTCTTATTTATTTAGAAGATATTTTAAAGTTTAGAAAGTAAGTTTATATTTTAATCAATTTTAATTCCTTTTCAAGTTTAAACGTAACTTTTCTAAAATAAGTATAAGTTTAATAATTTGTTTAATATAATTAATTGTAACTTAGTGTTTAAATATTTATAAATGATGCATTAATTATATTATGATTAATTTAATAATTATTTTTATAATTTGTTTAATATAATTAATTGTAACTTAGTGTTTAAATATTTATAAATGATGCATTAATTATATTATGATTAATTTAATAATTATTTTTAAAGCATTAAATTGGAGTTATATATTTAAAAATTCACATATGTTTTTTTATTTTTATATAAATTTAATTAATGTTTAATTAATATTTATAAAATGATACATTAAGAATTATATATATAATAATTATTTATTGCATGTAAAAATTATATATTAAAATATTGGCATATGTTTTTATTTTTATATTTGTATAAATTTAGTTTTTATTTTTATATTTATATAAATTTTAATTTTAAAAATTATAAAATATTTTATATTTGCTTGTACTTGCCGTTTCTTTGCCGTTTCCGGATCCCGGGTTTTCAAAAAACTGGCGGATCCGTATCCGGATCCGGATCCGGATCCGAATCCTGGTAACTTAGCAATATTGTTATCTAATGTACTTGTTATTTTGATGATCAATTGGTTGATTGATATTTGATCTCATTATCTATTGCTACTTGAGAATTTCCTTTACAACTACAATTTCCATTTGAAAGTAATATCCTATTTGTTCATCTTGATCTAACATTGATTTTGCAAGACTACTTATCACTTGTATTTTGAATTTCCATTTACGAAAGTACTTATTATCTATATTTGAGCAATCACTTACAAGGCACTAGTTTATATTCTTATCTATTGGAATGTTGCATTGGTTATCATTGAATATATATCTTTACATTGCTCATACATTTACATGTTTGCTTATATCTTGAGTCAAGTCATACTTGAGAAGTAGTTCCATTTATCTTAGTCTCTTAGAACCTCACATTTCACTTTACTAACCTTCTTTAGGGACCACCCCCCTTAGCTTAACTAGGAGAGAGCTTTAACGGAGAGAGTTGTGATTAGGTGACAGTCCCTTCTTTGAGTTTTCCACCGAGAACACACATTGTGGAGTTGAGGATTTTTTCCACATTAACCTAGTTGTGCAAGTGAGGAGGCAACAGGGCCTTTGCTTGAGCCTTTCTTGGCTTTGCCATTTCCGGCAATAAAAAAATTCTCGTCATCCTCATGCTTCTGGACTTTACTATTGCCACCACTGACAAGGCACAACTTAAGCTCTTCCTAAGTGAAATCGCTCCACAAACGATCTCAGTCAAGCAAGTCCTGTTGTCCATTGATCACTTGGAAAAACAATTCCCACGGCTTTGAGAACCCATTTAGAGTAGATCTCACAAGCTCATCATCATCTATTTTCTCTCAAGCAGTTTTTAACTCGTCCTTGACAAGTCTAATCCTCGTGAGATTACTAACTACGCCTTCTTCCTCGCTCTGTCTAGTGTTTTTTAGCTTCTCTTTGAGGATCAACTTTTAGTTTACAGTAGCATTTTGAAAAAACTTCAAGATGGTATCCCACATCTTCTTGCATGTATCCAATTCTGCAAAATGGTGAAGGGTGTGATCTTTAAGCTAGTCTTGAATAATACGCCTAGCCTTGGCACCCCCCTTGTGGTACGACAACAACAGATGTTGCATATTCCTTCAAACCATGCTCCTCAAGCAATAATAAAATTATGGTTTTCCAAATACAAAAGTTCAATGTACCATCAAGTCTGTCTTGATCACTCAATCTAGTTGAAGCCATTTCTAAAACACTCGACAATAAATTCCAATAAATTTGAAGAAATTTGTTTGTGTGAAAACCTTTGATTTCTCCTTTGAAATCCTTATGATCAGATCAAATAACCTCAACATTGTAGCCGCTCTGATACCATGTAAAATTTCTGGCTACCCAAAAGGTGTTATTAACTTGTTACCCAGTTAATTATTTTTTATTACTTGTTCACGGCAAATTAATTCTTTTGTTGGAAGTAATGAAAAACAACATAAACAACACCATTCACAAAATAATAATTGCAGCAAAAAATGCGAGAAACCAATCACACAATGAACACAAGTATTTTTGGACAAACGTCCCTGGAAAAACCCCAATGTAAGGAAAACGAGTTTTCAGATTTTATTATCTTCAGCAAAAATTGCTATTGAGAAATTACAACTGCTTGCCTAACACTAGCAAAGCTCTAACAATATTTTTATCTTCACTTCTGACCAAATCGAACTGAGAAATTTCACTATCTCCCTCTCCAAATCAACTTGGCCTTTTCTGCAATTTGCACCACACTCTGGAACTCACACTGGCAGCCTCCAGCAAGTCGCACTAGCAATGTGGCAGCCTCTCGAAATTCACACTACCCTTCTTGGAAATTTGCACTGCCACTAGTAAATATGAACTGGAAAATTTAGGCTCCTTATATAGAAATAATTCAACCCTTTTTGGACCTCCCTCTAGAACTCAGAAGCTAGAAGTCTTTGTGAAGAATAAATTCTGGCAAATTTCTTTTCAACCACTATTGTTGAAACCTTCTTGATCTCTCTAAAAATCACCCACTCAATGTGTCGCCAAAGCTGCCCATCGATCTATCTTTATAATCTATCATTCACAAATGAATGGCCACGATTAGAAATTCACATGATCCAATCGATGGCTAAGATTATCTTAGAAGCTTTCTACAAGCTTCTAGATGTAAATCGATCTTATCCCAACTAATGTCAATTAATTATCCACTATCCCTAAGTTTAGACTTAAGAAATATTTAAAAAACCACTAATTGGCATAATTAAGATATTTTCCCTAGGTGAAACTTAGGAAAAACTACACGGGCTAGGAGATAATTAATTCCTCTATATTTCTAGCCTCAATGACCCCTTTCAAGACTAGAACACCTGTCTAAGCTACAATATTTAACAATTGTTCCAATAAAGGCTATTAATCAAAACAAAAACTAGGGTCACTATATTCTTTTAGTTTCATCATCTTATCGCAAGTCTCACTAGTCTACAACTAATGTTAAAGTCTTTATGTGAACAAGTGTGCTGACCATACAAAACAAACTTGAGGATGATCCTCTGGTATGATCTCTTTGTATTTCCTAAAAAAGTACAACTTTTCAATGCAATCCACCAAAGTACCATATAGTCTAATCATGCATCATAGCAGTTACAAATCTCTAGATAAACTAAGAAAGGAATTGCAGCAAGGGCACTCTCAACAATTTTTCACACACTAGTCATGAGAATTTTTCAATATACATCACACTAAATAAGTCCGATTTTCAGTGAAGAAATTTCAAGTTGTTGCCGCTTAGAACAGACCAAAGGGATCTCATGTGCATAACTGACAATGACAATTGTAGGTGTAATAAGGAATTAAATACCCTACTACTGAAGACACTAAAAGCTGCAGTACAATTGAAGCAAAAACTGAAAGCATAAAAATATAAACTTAAGTGAATAAACAGTATAGCTGCAGACAGAAACCATATGCTCATTCTTTCTAAACAAATGTGTGGAGGCCTAAGTAGAAAAAGTTAGTTACATCATCTAGAGCCTGAGATTTCCTTTCATGGTCTTCTGTCAACTCTTCCAAAAGCTTCTCAGTAGCAGGAATCAAATCTTTTCCCAGCTTAACATAATCATCATAAACTGACCGCAACATGTCTAGCTGCTGGAAGCTCGCATCAGCTCCAGAAGAATGCATAGCTAACTCCCTAACACGTTCTGCTGAATTTGCACTCTTTGTCCTTTGCTGAACCACAGGACAGATATGTCAATACTTACATCCCATCGTAAATATTTTGTCAATCTCTAAAACTCTACCACCTCAATATAGATAGGAATCAAAATGTACAAATGAAAACTTGTCTACTAAAGAAAACAGTAAACCTTTCGGACAAAATCATCCTCTTCCTCAGGTGTAAAAGGGCGTTCACAACATGGGCAAACATGGTTTGCACGAGCAACTCTTTCAAAAGGTTCAAACATCCTCCGCATACCATCTGCAATATCATGTTGGCTTCAACAACCACAAATAAAATACTGGTAAGTAATGAATTCATTGCACTTCTGATAAGAAGATTGAGTACAAACTTATAAACAGTAATACAGTCTGAGAGAAGCATGCAACCTTTTACGAACATCTCGTTGCTGTATTGCATCTTGCAGAACTGCAGGGTATCCATCAATATCTACCTGTAATTGAATCAAGGATTGAATCCTTGTTTCAAAGAATCTTCTCTTTGCTGCAACACAAGAAGTATAGTCATTGACTCATTAGTCTTTCGAAAAAAAAAAAAAAAATCTTAGATACCATACTATAACGCCCTCCATGAAGAAGATGAAGTATCCAGTCCATATTAGAACCACAAAACACCATCATACAAAGAACTTATATGAAAGCATCTTCTCAAGTAAATAGGTTGGAATAAAAAATTTTCTGAGGATAACCCCTTGCAAGCAAAATGCTGCATTCTCAA
The DNA here is from genome assembly GCA_000404065.3 of Pinus taeda. Taxonomy (NCBI): domain Eukaryota; kingdom Viridiplantae; phylum Streptophyta; class Pinopsida; order Pinales; family Pinaceae; genus Pinus; species Pinus taeda. The sequence continues at coordinate 125,821 of APFE030494191.1, read as the reverse complement.
AAGGCAAATAAAATCAATTATTAATTTGATTCCCCTCTTGGGACAATTCATCATTTAAGTTTCTTTCCGTTAAGCTTAGGGTAGGATTTGTATTGCTGAAGCATATGTAAAACCCAGATCTTATAACAAAAAAATAGTCGAGTATAAAAGAAGGAAAGTTTCAGAAGAAAACAAGTCAGACGATAAAATAATGATGGATGAAATAATGAGAGATGAGCCAGTGTACAATCCATGTGTTATTAATACAATTTAAGTGGCACTTCACAATTCGCCTGCATATGGGCTGATCATAAAATATAATTAATCATTAAGCTAGCCTCATAATGTAAAGCAGTTATGTTCATTACATGTCCAACACCTCCAAAGTTTTTTGTCATCAAAGCATTCATAAGGAAAGTTGTTGCCGTAGAAAGCCTTTATCCTCCAAGGAGAATTCTTGATGAAGTATTCATTCATTGTTCTGGATCACAGGGGTCTGCTTCAAATGGCTAGTACACCTGGTTCTAAAATAACTTTTATGAAATTAATTGCACATATGACAGCTCTTATAAATGTATTGTTAGGATGTGATTTAGTGTATACATTTGCTATTTAATATATAGTACAGCATATAATGAGTTGAATATAATGAGTTGAATTAAGGCTTTCATTAATGAACAATTTGTCTACCATATAATGCACAAAAAAAATTGTTAATGTTAGGATTTTGTGGATCCCCATAAGTTACCTTTTTCTAATTTTAAGAATTGTTATTATGGTTTACAAAAAAGATTCTTTTATAAGACCCACATGAGTGAGTAGATCCTTCAGTGTTTCCTATCAGGAAACAGATCTGGGCTGAATATGAAATACAGAAACGTTGATCCTAGAATCAACGTACCTGCTCCAGTAACACAGGTCTCAGTCTTACAAAGTGATTATTACTTTTTATAACGCTATATTGCCACCTAAATAGGTTGAGCATTAAGCACAGAGAGATATTTCTTAATTGTTTTCAAGACCTGCATAATTTCTACAAACTCACGTAACTAGTGAGGTGCTCAAATTTGTTTAACAACTATCGTTTCTAAGACAAAAAGACAAAAGAATGCATCAAATTTTAAAGTCTGAAACCTTCTCTATCTCGTTGATACTTCGAAAAGTTGTTGTTCGTCTCTTGTATCTTCATGTCCACCAAACCCAGCTCCTTTTCAGCTTCTACAGACTTTGCATTCAAATCATCGTGGTCTTTTTTAAGGGCACTGCATAAAATAGTGCTTATGATGAGTAACATGATGTTGTTGTTTGGAACTGTAAAGCTACAAAAGAGGTGCTCAAAAATATTATGGTTTAACTCGTTGAAAACCAATTATAATTAATAACATCGTAACCTCAACATTATATTTTATAATACAAGTCAGTCTTCTCAAGTTTGATGAGAAGATAGCATCAAGAGCATGATTTGTGAAGCAAAGAAGAAAGTGGTTATGAAAAGAAGTAAAAACACACACAAAAAAGAACAAATACTTAGTACTCTTAATATAATCCTAATGGTATGTCACAATAGCAGTCATCTTGCTGCAAGCTCACAACTAGCCCAACATATCATCACGAAGTTAATACATACTGAACTCACCAATTATTAATTCAAACATAAGGTAAAAACATAATGAATAGATGAAGTCATCCGCGAAAGATAGAAGTTAGTTTGACATAGTACACATGTAAGTAGAGTCTTTAATCATGCAACCACAGCTTGCTTCTTCATCACTGCCAATTTTTAAATTATAGTACAGATCTGCACTTGAATAACATACAGGTCCTTAAACTGAAATCTACATTTGCACCCATTAAAATTTAAAACATCAGAACCACAGATAATTCAGCTAAGTAATTCAACCTGCAGATAGTTAGCAAGTAAGCAATTAAGCTTCGTACAGCTGTAAATTCAAAGTCATGGACAGCAAGCAAGTTCCCAACAAAACATGATATCATTAGTGAAGGAAATGGCAGCCAACATAGAGGTTGAAAGCACTTGCCATCACAGCAATTCCTCAACACACACTAGAGACTCCCACTAATTGACTGAACTAATGCAGCCTCCTCCTTTAATAACATAAGGAAAGAGGGCATACAAAATACCATAAATGGCCTCCAGGAATGCATCCTCATGGAGTCATGCTGAAAACAAGTAATGTGGCCCGGTGTTAAATGAGCCAACAAGGAGTGTATCCCACTTAACAGTGAATGCACACAAGGAGGTAACACTTATCATTAATGTGTCAAGGCTTAGGTGTAACCACCAGCATTAAAGCAATCCACTATTCTAGCACTAAAGTATTCACCTAGGGAAGTGTGCCCTACAAAGTGTTAACACTAATTTCTACACCCTGTAAACTGACATCAACTTTAACAATCAGCTGTAGCAATCAGCGTACAGATAGGAAAATCTGCACCAGGTGTCACTAGCAAATCTCCCTCTCCATTTGGGCTGGTGCTCACCAACCTCTCTCCCTAGTCTTTGTGCCTGTTATTCTAACCTGTAAATCTGCAACCTAACGTGAAAAGAACAGAAAGATAATGGCTGCTTGACCAGCAAGTTAGGGCAAAAAAGTGTGTAAAAATTCGTAAATTTAATGTGTGGAATAGTCCTTTGAAATCAGCCCTTTATACGGAATAAAAGGAGTCTAAGTGGTTAGTTGCTCAAATAAATAGCTGAAATAACTCATAAGAAATTGCACAAGATAACATTGAATCAAACAAACTAGAATGACTGGATCAAGACTGAATTTTATTCTACAAGAGCCAAAGGTTGTCTGCACCAAGATGACTATCAGAGAACTTGAGGGCAATGATATTAAGACACAGAATAATAAGAGCTAGAAGAGAGAAGAAACAATGATGGAGAGAAGAGAAAAGGCTGTTTGCTTTGCTCAAGACAATTCTTATTGGAAGATTGGCCTTCCATTGTATTTATGATAGGTTTCCCCTTCAGTCCATAACAAGAGGAAGAAGGCATTAAATTCCTTATTACCTGTCATCAATGCACATGGTGAATTGAACTAGCTCTGACTATAGAAGAAAACTAAGTTAATGGGCCCTTACTTGAGTTAGACTGAAGTATCTTCAAATTTTCACCTGATAAAAATATCTTTAACTATAAAAGTGCCTAATTTGACTTGGGTAATTCTTCCTTGAAGTATTATTGGTAATTTTTCTCATGATAAAATATCCCAAGGCACTTTAGCAATTTCAACTTGGCATAATTTTCCTCCAAGTAATTCGACTTGGCCAATTTTCCTTCCTCACATCTTTAGAAATTTGACTTCGCCAATTTAAGGAAGTCGATTCAGTATAATTTTATATTCAGGGAAAAACGGAGTAAAATGTGGAAAAATAGGGAAAGTGGAGAGAAAAATGCAAAGGAGGCAGCTATCAATCTTATTTTCCTTAGCCTTGATATTTGCTTGTGAATCTTATTCCTCTTCGTTATGTTCTTTAGTTAGATCTTTTCATCAAACAATATCAAGAACAGTGATAGCAAGAATAGAAGACACAAATATCAGGGTTTCAGCCAAGGCAAAACCCCTCCAAGGGGAAAACCTAGAAACCCTTCTCTTCTTAGAATCTGCTTCAAATGAGATACAAAGACCCAAACCCTAGGTCCTTTTCCTAGTACCAAGTCAGCCCTTCCTCAAGTCCTTCCTTGATTCTGCACCAACCAACATCAATACTCAAACTTCAACCTGCCATCTTCAATACCCCAACTCATCCTGCAACCTCGACCCTGCAATTTCAGACTTGCAGCTTCCACAGAAACCCCCATCCACCCTCCTCCTGAGACCCACCTAGAAAAAAACAGCTCTCCCAAGGTCAAGGTAGGGCTTTCTTTCTTCCAGCGACAAGATTTTGCACCTCGTCCTACTGCAACTCAGACCTGCAACTTTGACCTCCTTCTGCAGCACCAAAAACCCCAGAACTTCACATGTGTGAGTTAGTTAGAGCCCAAAAACAAGAAAATTTCGTCTTTCCTTCTCTTCCTTGGCTTTTGCTCTCATTTCTGCTCTCCCCAGATAAAATATCGAACTTCTCCTTGTGATATCGAACTTGTGGAGTGAGTGTTCCCAAATGAGGTTGAACAACTCCTTTATATAGCCTTCTTAACAGGTCAAATTCCCTCCTTTAGGCCGACTTGTACTTTTGGAGTTTCCAGGACTTTCTAGACTCAAAAATAATTATTTTTACAATTACATTTTTCCCAGAAGGGTCTTATAAACATGATGTTGACTCCTTTGACTCAAGACAATAAATCCTAAGACCTAACAAATCCTAGAAGCACGAAGAATATGCTTTTACCTAGAAGAACATCAATAATGAGCAAGAAACCCATGCTTTAATAATAATATTTTTTTCTTTTCTTTTCTTGTTTGTTAATAGGATACATATTGAAATGAGTACAACAATTATGAAGAGCGAAACTAGTTACATTTCTCAACAAAGTTAAGGGGGCGAAGGAGAGTAGAAGTAGGAGGAAAAATAAAAGTGGAAATAGGACATAAAAGGCGAGTATAAGTAAAAGAGTAAAGAGGGTATGGAAACACAACATGAGGGAGAATATATGAGAAAGGAAAACTACAATTTGCCTAGAATTTCCATGTCAACTCATGTACTATGCCACCTCATTAATGACTCCTCTCAACTCTTGCCACTTATCCACTCACGACACTACCACAACCTCAAAATTGCCACATCATGCTAGTAATAATAGACATTCCAAAAATACTAATCTCCCAAAATATAAGAAAAAATAGCAGATGTCTGAAAAAGATGGGGGGACCTTGCCACATATAGTATGCCTAAAAATAGGCAATACCAAAATAGTAATGTGATTATATGTCCACAACATTCTACTCATTAGACTCAAAATATGATGGGGAACCAAAATATGTTGTCAACACTCTCATACAATGACTGCTAAAAATAGAAGGTTCTTGGATTCTAATGAAACTGCCACCATCAAACTCGAAACTCACTTGAGAGTCTAAATATATAATAATTGTTGTTGTGCACTAAGTGATAAGAATAGAATTGTCTTAGATTTGGATGAAAACACCACCATTAGACTCAGAACACAATCGGGAACCTGAATGTGTAATCAAACTTGATGCGCGAACATTGCTAAAAATAGAAGCCCATAATATCTCATGAATTGAAATTTGATACTCATTGCATTCACCTTTCAAAAAGGAATCTAAATCTGCGATCAAAATTGACATGCAAGAAATGCAAAAAACAAAAAAGTGCTTGCATGTCCCCAATAAGTACCTCATCACATTGATCCCCATCAGACTGAATCTCATGAGTTAAGTACGTAACTCAAGCAATGAAATCCTCCTTTGAAGACCAGCTTTCCCCAAGAAGTTGTGGGATTTTTTTTGAGGTCAGATTTACCAAAAACTAGTGTCTCAAATATGTTGAATGCTTGCATAAATTTAGCTTTAATTATCAGCTGATACGAAAGTGAAAAATTAGTAGAAGCACTCTTTAATGTTTGCAATAAATGCTTTCTGAAACTTATATCAGCAGGTCAAAACATGTGGGTTGGGCCTAAATAAACACATGCAAACTTGTAAATTGGGTTAAGGAGCAGATCATTTACTTTCTAGATGGTATCAGAGCTAAGTTGAGGCTCAAATCTCAAATTTCACTTAGCTGATAAAGAGAGCAGCAAGCATTTAAAGTCTTCAAACAGTGAAACAATACCTTTTAAACTTTGCCAGAAACCCAAAGATTTCAGCAGTTTAAAGGGAGGAAGGTTGTAGCTCACAGATTTGCTCCATATTGTTGGTTGTGGCGTCATGGCTATTGGGTTGGACAGATTGGCAGGGGCTCAAAACTTTGGCCCATGGAAAGAGATAATTATGCTTTTACTGGAGGAAGTTGAAGTGTGGAATGTTGTTGAAGCAGTTGTACAAGCACCCACTGATCCAGCCAGTTGGTGGAATTCAACAGGAAGAATGTGAAGGCAAAGAGGATCCTTCTAGATGCCATCAAGGACCATTTATTCCCTCGTGTGTCTAGGATGAGATATGCATATCAGATGTGGGAGTCTTTGGTCTCTTTGAACCAAAAGCCTAATGCGCACAGGAAGATGGTATTGATATAAAAACTACGCAACACAAAGATGACCAAGACCGACAGTGTCGCCTCTTTCCTCACTAGAGTCTCACATGTTAAGGATGAGTTAGCTTCCATTTATTCCCTCATGTGTCTAGGATGAGATATGCATATCAGATGTGGAAGTCTATGGTCTCTTTGAACCAAACTTCTAATGCGCTGAAGTATAAAACCTCAGTAATAACAGAATTACATAAATATTTTATTAATAAGTGAATGATGATTACATTTTGTGAGAGGCCCTAGCTATATACCGCCTTAGGTGCCCCTTGGTGAATGGGCATGATCTTTGATCATGCCCTTTTGCCTAATAAACTACAATTAACTAATTTTTACATAACATTGCCTTCCTCCCAAAAGAATGCTTTGTCCTCAAAAGCATATGTAACGACGGATGTTGTTGACAAAATGCTTCAATCTCCCAAGAAGCTTCTTCTTTTGGTAAGTCCTTCCACTTAATCAAGTATTCCTTGATTGTGCGACGTTGAAGCTTTCTTTCTCTAGTAGATAAAATACCTTCTGGTTCTAGAATGACCCTTCCTTCATCATCCAGAGAGGGAAGCATTGTTTGCGTTGATTGATGGTCACCTAATGCCCTTGTAAGGCAGGAGACATGGAAGATGTTGTGAACACAACTTTTCTCCGGAAAGCTTAAACCATATGCGACTTGGCTGATCTTTTTATTGATTTGATAAGGTCCATAGAACTTAGGTTCCAATTTATTTTTTCCTTTTTGTTGTAAGGACAATTGCTATATGGTTGGAGCTTGACAAACACCCATTCTCCGACTTCAAATTCTCTTTCGGTTCTGTTTCGGTCTGCTTGTTGCTTCATATGATTTCTCGCATTATTCAAGTTTTCTTTTAGTATTGTGACAACTTTTTGGGTTTCTTCTAGTTGATTTTTAACAACAAGTAGATTTGTCTGGACAATACCTAGATCCTTCCATTTTGGTGGCTCATATCCATACAAAGCTTGAAATGGCATCATTTTTGCTGACGTATGATAAGTAGAATTATACCACCATTCAACGAGATGCAACCATTGAGCCCACTTATTTTGTTTTTCTGTAGTGTAGCAATGCAGGTAGACCTCCAAACATTTATTAACAACCTCTGTTTGTCCATCTGTTTGAGGGTGATAAGCGAAACTCATATTTAGGTAGGTTCATATGTGGTTGAACAACTCCTTCCAGAAATTACCCCTGAATTTGGCATCTCTATCACTCACAATGACTTTCAGAAAACTGTGTAATTTATATATATTTTTGCAAAATATTTCAGCGATTTGTTTAGCTGAGTATGATTTCTTTATTGCCATAAAGTGAGCATATTTGGTGACACTGTTGACCATTACGAAAATCTTGTCCTTGCCTTCAGATACGGGTAATCCCTCAATAAAGTCCATCGAAATTTCTTCCCATTTCTGATTCAGAATGTTTAAAGGGTGAAGTAATCCAGGTGTCATAATATTTTCACTTTTATTCCTTTGACATGTGTCACACTCTGCTACATACTTCTGAATATCGTGACTCATTCCTTTCCAAAAGAAAGATTGATGTGCATTGTAGTAAGTCTTCAAGAATCCTACATATTTGGCTGACAATGAATCATGTGACTCCTTGAGTATCTTAAATTTAAACTTGGAATTTGCATTTAGATAGATTCTTCCCTTGTACCATATAATATCATTCTTCCATTCAAATTTTGAGTTGTTGGGAAGGTTATTGATTATTGTTGTTATTTCTGGATCCTTGGCATACTCACTTCGAATCTTGTTAAGCCATTCAGGAACAACAACTAAGATTGCAAGTAGTGTTGGTTCTTCGTCTTTCCTCGATAGGGCATCTGCTACTACATTGTCTTTTCCCCTTTTATGTAGTATTTCCATGTCAAAGGCAGCAATTTTTTCTATCCATTTTTGTTGTTCTTCGGAAAGTGTTTTTTGTTCAAGGAGGTGTACTGTTATGGTTTGTTCGAATGGAGAACTTACTTCCCAAAATATATTGCCTCCACTTAGCTAGTGCGTGCATAATAGCGAGCATTTCTTTGTTGTATGTGGACTTGAGGCGTTCTCTTTTATTGAGCTTCCTGCTTTCAAAACCTATTGGATGCCCTTCTTGCATTAACACTGCACCTATACCGAATCCGGAAGCATCACACTCGATGATAAATGGTTTAGAAAAATCTGGTGTCGCCAATACCCGGGCATTAGACATAACTTCCTTTAATTTTTCAAAACACCTTCCTGCTTCCTCATCCCATAGAAATGAATTCTTCTTTAAAAGGTTTGTTAGAGGCGAGGTTATATGTGCATAGTTTTTAATAAACCTTCGGTAATACCCAGTCAAACCTAAGAACCCTCTTAGCTTGGATACATTAACTGGTTTGGTCCATTCTTTTATAGCATTGATTTTATTAGGGTCCATTTTTACGCCTTCATGGGATATAATGTGTACAAGGTATTCTACTTCTTCCTTTCCGAAGGTGCATTTGGATTTTCTTTGCATAGAACTAATGCTCTTTTAGTAGTGTAAGAACTTTATCCAGATATTGTAAGTGCTCCTTCCAAGTTTTATTGTAAATTAAAATATCGTCAAAGAATACTAATACAAACTTCCTAAGATGTGGATGAAATAACTCGTTCATAGTTGCCTGAAACGTTGTTGGTGCATTGGTTAACCCAAATGGCATTACTTTAAATTCATAGTGACCTTCGTGTGTTCGGAATGTTGCTTTCGGTATGCCTTCCAACCTGATTCTAATTTGATAATAGCCTAACCTTAAGTCCAATTTTGAGAAGTATTTTGCGCCATGTAGCTCATCCAACATTTCGTCAATAAAGGGAATTGGGAACTTGTTTTTAATTGTTATTTTGTTTAATCCTCTATAATCAATGCATAGCCTGAATGAACCATCCTTCGTCCTTACCAATACCACTGGAGCAGTATACGGACTTTTACTTTTCAAGATGATCCCACACTTTAAAAGATCTCGGATTAATCTCTCAATTTCCGTCTTTTGGTGATGTGGATATCAGTACGGATTGATGTTGATGGGCTCTGACCCTGCTTTGACTTCTATTGTATGCTCAATTTCCCTATTAGAAGGCATTTTCATAGGCAAGTCTTGAAATACCTTTTCATGCTTCTGAATTAGATCTTGCATCTCTGGTGAATCTTCACTAATCATATTTACAGATAACATTTCTAATTGGTGACATTGTACTACATAAGCGCGTGCTCCTTTTCGAATCATCTTCATCATCTGAGATGATGATACAATTTGATTCTCTGGTGCTTTGAATCTGTGTAATTTGTACCTCTGACCTCCCCATTTAAATCTTATGAATTGTACTTGATGGTTGGCAGCATAAGTGCCTAGAGTTTGTAGCCATTGGATACCTAAGACTACATCTACTCCACCTAATGGTATAGTGAAGAACAGAGATTCTAAATTAAAGTCTTGAAACTGCAATTTGACCTTATGGCATTTCCCTACATTTTCAATCTTCTTATCATCTGCTACCATCACCTTAATGTTTGGTAAGGGAGCTGGAAAAATATTGAGTCTCTTTGCCAAGGTTGCATCTAAAAAATTGTGTGTGCTACCAGAGTCAATGAGAACCACTACGTTGTTCTTCTTTATATGTCCTTTCAACTTCAAGGTCTGAGGTTGTGATATACCTGTCATAGCTGATAGTGATACTTGCGGAACACTTCAGCCATCTAATTCTCGTGAGAATTCTGGGGCATCTTCTGTTTCTTCTATGTCAAAATCCTCACTGTTTGAATCATTAGTTGCTTCACAATTATATAGGTTCTTTGATTCTTTTCCTTTAGCACACCTAAGTTTGGGGTCCCTTTTCTCACCACAGTGCTTGCATTTGCCTTCTTTTATCATGTGTATTTCCACATTAGATTTTTCACCTTCACGACGATGTGGTGGAACCATGGAACATATCTTGTATTATTTGAATCCACAGACTGGGGTATTCTTTATCTTGAATATACTTTTTCTGGTTTTGACCACAGTATTTGTTCAAATTTCTTTTTAGCAGTTTTTGCTTTTTGTCTTGCTACTTCTATTGATGTAATGTCATGAAGGTCAAGTTCTACTTGTAAATGAGTTTTAAGTCCGAAGATGTATGATTGAACCAGATGAGACTCTGATAACCCAGGTACTCGTGTTACTAAGGTCTCCCATTCTTGAGTGTACTCATCCACACTACCTTTTTGTCGTAATTTGACGAGTGTTGAAAAAAACTCTTCTTCCCTTACACCTGAATCTTTTAAAGAATGCATCTTTAAATTTCCTCCAACTGATGGCGATTGTCATCTTCTTCCACCACATATACCAATTATATGCTTCTCCTTCCATTTTCATGGATGCGTGCCTAAGGCTTTCGTCATCGTCGTGGATGTCATAAATCTCGAAGTATTCTTCTGCTTTATTCATCCATGCAACACTGTATTTTTCGTTCCCATCGAATTTAGGCATCTCGACTTTTGCCCTTCGTTGATATGTCGCTAATGGTTGAGCGACAAAAGGGTGTTCATTGGTAAATGTATCCCAGAGTTGCCTATTTGAAAAAGTCGCATTACTAATTCCTTGTTGGGGCGTCGCAAATTTTTTTGGAGATTCAGCTTTTTCTTGAGAATCTATTGATTTTGTTGAGTCTGATGAATTGTGCTCTTGATTTCCTCCATCTTCTTGGAGTAGTTGTTCGGGTGTAATATTCTGCTTTCCACACAAGTGGTTCAGCAATGCTAAGGTCTGGTTATGATTCATTTCGGATTGGATATGGTTCTACCCCATCTGTAGTTCTATTCGATTTGTCGTATCTTGAAGCCTCTTGATATCGTCAAAATGCCCGATAAACTTACTCTCGAAATCGACTAATTTTTTATTGAAATCATCGGAGTGGCTAGTAATCCTATTCTCCAATTCAATCACTCTTTTATTGAAATCGGCCATTGACATTGACATTGAGTGAGTTTGTGGGGGTGTATATTTGTCTGCCAGCTTAATTTTTTTTTAATAGTTAAATTAAATTAATTAATTTAATTATATGACATATAAGTTTCGTTTTGTTTTTTTTAATTAATTAAATTATATAGCATATAGCTTTTTAACTATATAATATATGTATATATATAAATAAATTACATATCGTATATAATATATGTTCTATAATATATAATATTTAATATAAATAATTATATATTAATATATATATATATAATATATATATATTTAATATAATATAGTTATATATATATATATATATAAAATGAAAAATCAATATCGAATTTAGAATAATTGATCGAAATGAAACTGCAGTCGTAGATAGACACAACCCAAGAGTCAACGGCCATGTTGGTTGGCAGCAGACGTGGGCAGATAACATTGGCTAAGAAATGGGGTGCGGACGGCGGCAGATACAGTCGGAAACAGAATCAGACGGACGGCGAAGGACGATGGCTAACACGGGTTAATGGGTGGTGAGGAACGAGGCTAGCTGGGAACGAGGGCCGGAAATCAGCGAACAAGAGGACACCGATCGAGGAATAGCAATGGTGAACGGAGTGCAGTGTAGATGTGGAGGGCTGACGAAATTGGACGGGCGGAACAGCGGAGTGATGGGGAACGACCGAGATAGTGGGGGTATGGTGGCGAAAGCACAAGGGAACGTTGTCGGATGGGAGGCACAACAAAGAGGGTAGCAACGACTTATGTAGCGAGGATGGCAGACGACGGAAATCAGTGTGGAAATCGAAAGCAGAGGGAACATTGGTGGAATCACGTGGATGTTGTTGGATGGGAGGTGCAATAGAGATGGTAGTGGCGTAGAAAATGTTGGACAGAGAGCAAGTGGACGAAGCAAAGAACAACAAACATGCACCGAGAAGAGAACCCGCTCTGATACCAAATGAAGTATAAAACCGCAGTAATAACAGAATTACATAAATATTTTATTAATAAGTGAATGATGATTACCATTTATGAGAGGCCCTAGCTATATACCACCTTAGGTGCCCCTTGGTGAACAGGCATGATCTTTGATCATGCCCTTTTGCCTAATAAACTACAACCGACTAATTTTTAAATAACATGAACACAGGAAGATGGTATTGAGATAAAAACTACGCAACACAAAGATGACCAAGACCGACAGCATCACCTCTTTCCTCACTAGAGTCTCACAAGTGAAGGATGAGTTAGTTGCCATTGGAGAGGTTGTTCCAGAGGCGCAGTTGGTTAGGATTGCCTTAGATGGGTTCATCGAGAAGTGGGATGGCTTTATCCATGACTTGGTTGCCAAAGAGCATTTTCCTGGTTGTTGGAGGAGGACAAACAACGATTTCATCCAAGAGAAGATTAGGAGTGCAAAGGGGGGTGTTAATTTTAGGTATGTTCTATGCTTAGAGCAATTTATTTCAACTTTCACAGTTAGCTCACTATCTTTTCTAGATTAGAAAACACATTAGCATTAAAGTAAACTGTAGATAGAACACAAACATAAATCCCAGAAGACAAGCCAAGACAAGAGGACACAATGTGGCGCAAGACAGGGACAAACCCTAATGCGGGGAAACCCTTGATCAATTCTTCTTATATGTTCTTCAATAGTTCAGCAGAGAGAGAGATAGTACATTTACAACAGAAGTCAACACTTTGACTTATCTGGATAAGAGCATGGATCATCTCTACGAAGATGATACATGAGATCAGTTGAAGACATGTTGCTTCAATTAATTCTCCAAGGTGACCCCTTCACCTATCCTTGTGTTGCATTTCATCATCATGCTACACCTCAAAGTGTTGCACCATGTTGCACCCATCATCACTATGCTGCGTCTCATCATGCTTCATTAATCATGACTGTACCCATCACTGTACTGCATTATGTGCCATTGCTACACCATGTTGCCATACTGACCTATGCGTTGGCTGCATCTTGCTTGCTTGTTGTCCCTAGCTTGCTTGTTGTCCTTTGCATGCTAGTTATCCCTTGCATGCTACTTGTAACATTGCATGCTTGGTGTATTTGCCGCTAAGTACCATACAATTGTCCCAATGTTAGTTAGTTGTCCATTGCATGCTACTCTCCTTCGGAGACAGATGCTCTGGCTGTTCCGGCAGTTTCGGCAATTTCGGCTATTCCCAGCAGTTCTGACAGTTCCGGCAATTCCAACTATTCTCGACAGTTCCTAGCAGTTCCGACTTCAGTCCTCTGCGTCAGCTTTCCTGACTATTTTCGTTGTTCCCAGCAGTTCTGACTATTCCCGGCAATTCCAACAATTCCGGCTATTCCCAGCAGTTTCGGCAGTTCTAGCTTTTCCCAACAATTTCGGATTTTGCCCTATGCGTCAGCTTTCCCAGCTGTTCCAGCTATTCCTGGCATTTCCAGCTATTCGTAGCAACGCCTACAGTTCCAACAGTTTCAGCTATTCCCAGCAGTTCCGGCTATTCTCAGTAGTTTCGGCTTTTCCCAGCAATTCCGGCAATTCACGACAAGTCCAGTAGTTCCAGCGATTCCGGCTATTCCCAACAGTTCTGGCAGTTCTGGCACAAGTGAGGTTTATTTGGTTGTTGGCCGACCTTGATGAATTGTCCAATAACACAAATAAATTCATATCTCCATGAATACTTATCGAAATCGGATGATCTTTAGATCAATCCTACACCTCTCGATGAGAGGGATCCAAGAAAAATATCAGCTTCCATTAATAAGATGACCCACATGGAGTTTGGCCATAGTTGCCAATTTTAACAGGGGGCAGCAAGAGTTGTGGGAGAGGTGAAGAGGAGAATGTTTCTCTTGCAGCAAAGGGTAGAAGGTCAAGAAGGGGCCTTCTGGTGGAGCAACGCAAGCGAAGGGGAAGCAGAAGGCTAAGGAGAAGGACATGAGCAAAGTGAAACACTTTGCTTGCCAAAATATGGGTCACTACGTCATTCAGTCTCCCAACAAGAAGGGTAAGAAGAAATAGCAAGTTGTAGCTTCAGCAGATGTGGATGATTTTGCAGTTGTATTTGATTCAGATTGTGCTTTGGTGGTGAGTTTAGCCACTCACATTACATCTTCTCGTGCATGGTCATAGACAACAGAGCATCCTGCCATATGACCGAAGTTAGAGAGCACTTCACGAGCCTTTTGGATGATAAGTTATAACATTGACTTGGAGGTTGTGCTTGGCGACAACTCCAAACTCAAAGCAACGGGCACAGTGTTAAAATTGGCAACTAGGGCCAAACTCCAAATGGGTCATCTTATTTATGATAGTTGATATTTTTCTTGGATTCCTCTCTTCGTGAGGTTTAGGATTGATCTAAAGATAATCCCATTCTAACATGTACAAATGAAGTTATGAATTTATTTTGATTATGGACAAATTGTCAAGGTCGGCCAACAAACTCTTGTAGACTCAGAAGCCCAACAGTCACATCTATTCATCCTCAATGTTTGTCTATAAATACATGATGCCTCCTCATTTGGACACACTTCACTCACTCATCTTCTCTCTCCTACTTTGATTGGATACGAAAATCAGAAGCTACTCTCCACACATACGAAGGGAAGGAAGGGTTTTTTGTTTTATTGTTGACCAGATTTGACTGAAAATTTCGAAGGTTGTTTTGACTGCGCTGACCGAGTGTTGACTTGTTTTTGGTGCAATTTTTGGTGGAGGAATTTTATCCTAGCCAGCCGTAGATCTGGACACAAGAACCGAGGCAATCTGACCTAATGTTTGACCAGCATTGATTGTACGACGGTTGGCCGCAGGGTTTAGTTTTGTTGACCAGTTTCAATTGGACTTTTTCAAACTGTTTTGGGCTAATTGGACTTGTTGTTGGAGGCCGAAGTTGACTACTGGGTTTCACCGAGGTGAATTAAGGAAGAAAATTTGCCCTGTTGACCAGCGTTGACTTTTCTAGTTGGGGCTCTTTTGCTGATGTTATAAATTATCATAATTTGTAAATTGTACTATCTCTCTCTGCTAAACTATTGAAGTATAAAAGAAGATTTGATCAAGGGTTTCCCCACATTGGGGTTTGTCCCTGGCTGGTGCCACATCTTGTGTCCTCTTGTCTTAGCTTGTCTTATACTATTTATGTTTATGTTGTATCAACATTTTACTTACATGTGTTATGTGATTACTAAATTGAAATTGATATTGGGCTCATAAAGAAATTGAAGTAAAATTGCTCTAAAGCATAGAACATACCATTGTTGCCTAAAATTAACTTGGTATCAGAGCAGAGGTGAAGACACAGCCCAAGCAAGAGTGAAAGAGCAATCACCAAAGACAGTTGAACAAGGACAAAAGACTCAATGGGTTCCTCATCCTACTTCCCAGTGGAAGACAAGCTCCATGATAAATCTGACTATCATGGATGGAAGATGTCCCTTGATTTGACCTTGAAGAGAAGGAAGCCATGGATTATGTGCAAGGAAAAAGCCCTGAGCCTCCTTCAAATGCACCGGCTACTGCGAAGACCAAGTACAATAAGGTTGAAGTCAAAGCCAAGAAGATTATCAGGGATTCCATTGACAAGCATATGGTGGCCTCTATCTCCGAATTGAAGACCTCCAAAAAGATATATGACAGGTTGGTCAACATGTTCAAGGTTAGTAATGCTAATCAAATTCTCTTTCTCAAGAATAAGTTGAAGGATATTAAGAAGGGCAAGGACAAGGACATTCAATCCTATTTCTTGAGGATTACTGAGATCAAGAATGATCTACTCTCGATTGGAGAAATCATTCCTGACAGGGAACTTACTCTCACCACCCTTGGAGGACTCCCACCTGAGTGGCATGCATTTAGAACCACTATACTCAACAATGACCGAATTCCAAGGTTTGAAGAATTGATGTCAAGATGCATTCAAGAAGAAGCACGAATGGTGGAGCAAGAAATGCCTTCTAATAGAAGCAACCCCACTGCATTCTCCACTCATGCCAAAAGGAGGAATAATGCAAGGTCTAAAGGTCATTTCCATGGAAAGCCTGGATCTAAGGGAGGAAGGAAGGGCAGGTGCTTTGTTTGCAATAAGTTTGGCCACTATGCAAGGGAGTGTCCCAATAAAAGGGATACACCTTGAGATGATAACCATCATAACAACTCCAGGGGTAACTTCAACAACAACAATAATGATCAAAGGAATGATAGGTCCACTGGCAAAGTAAACAGGAATGCAAGACATCAAGGAAATGGTCGACCATCCAAGAAATAAAGGAACTCCAAGTATGATGAATCCAATGTTGTTAACAATAAGCAAAAAGAGTACTATCTTATATCAACTCTCTCCACTGCCTCTCCTCCGTACACTTTGGGAAATTGGTTAATCGATAGTGGTGCCTCAAGGCACTTCACCCGAATACAAGGAAGACCTTTCTAATCTAATAGAAAAGGAGACAAACTTGGAGATCATCCTTGGAGACGATGCCAACTATCCCAGGAAGGGAGTAGGGAATGTTACCCTTCAATTGAATCAAGGTAACACTATTCATTTGCAAGAAGTACTATATGTACCCGATCTCAAGAAGAACCTGGTGTCCATTTCAACAATGGAAGATAAAGAATTCAAGGTGACTTTTATCGATGGAAAGGTATGTGTTTGGAAAAGAAATTTAAAGGATGCTTTTACTCTTGGGTTCAGGGTTGACAATTTGTATCAAGTTGGAGGAAGTCCATTGGGAGTCATGTCTTGCGACACATATCTACAATTTGAACTATTGCACCGGAGGTTTGTCCATCTTCATTATAAGGCCCTACCCGATGTGAGACAAATGGTGATACGTATGCCCGAGTTCAAAGTAGAGCATGAAGGTGTATGTCTAGGATGTGCCGAAGGAAAACTTACAAGGGGACCATTCCCCTCAAGTAATAGCAAGACCACAAACATATTGCAATTGATCCACTCCGACATATCTGGTATGATGCTCGTAAACTCCTTAGGACGATACTTATATTATTTCACCTTTGTGGATGATTTTCTCGCAAGACCTGGATCTACTTCTTGAAGAAGAAGGATGAAGTGTTCACCTAGTTCCGACATTTCAAAGCCTTGATCGAAAACCAATCCCAAAAAAAAAATCAAGATATTGAGGATTGATAATGGGACCGAGTATGAATCCAATGAACTCCAAGATTATTGCAGAGAAGCTCGCATTAAGGGGGAGAATACAACACCTTACACTCTCGAACAGAAAGGTGTGGCAGAAAGGAAGAATCACTCTATTGTAGAAGTTGTCTGCACCATGCTTCATGATCAAGGCCTTCCGGAGTTTCTATGGGGTGAAGTTGCAAATATCGGCGTGTATGTTCAAAATCGATGCCCTCATCAAGCATTGGACTCCAAGACTCCAGAAGAAATGTTCACTGCCAAGAAACCCAATGTCTCTCATTTTAAAAATTTTGGAAGCCCCATATATTTTCATGTGCCAACAGATAAAAGAAGCAAATTGGGTGCATCTGGGAAGAAAGGAATCTTTGTGGGCTATTGTGAAAATTCTAAGGGATATAGAATTTATGTGGCTGGTCAAAAGGAAGTTGAGATAAGTAATGATGTCACCTTTGACGAAGATATGGCCCTCAGGAAGATCAACAATCTTCCTATCCTAAGGAAGGACAAAGAAGCTAACACATGAAATGAGGGTGAAAAAGAGGACAAAACGATGCCCGATGTTGATGAACCTACGGATCCTATTAATCCACTCCCTCGTGAGCCTTCCTCCTCCAAGAGGAGACCCTCATGGCTTAGGGAGACTCTCGAAGATACTGAGAGGCACATTGCACCAAGGAGGACTTTCTGTCAAAGCAAGAAGCCGAACAAGTACCAAGGATATTTGACCACCATGATCACTATCATTCAAAATGAGCCTTCATCATTTGGAGAAGTCGTGAAGCAACAAGTATGGAAGGATGCTATGAAAGAAGAATACGAGTCAATTATGAAGAATGATGTGTGGGATGTGGTCTGTAGACCCCAAGACAAATCAGTTGTCACTTCTAAGTGGCTCTACAAAATCAAGCATGGAGTGGTTGGAAGTGCAGAAAAGTTCAAGGCTCGCCTTGTTGCTCGAGGCTTCTCTCAAAAGGAAGGTGTAGATTACGATGAGATATTTGCACCTATTGTCCAATCATAGCCCTTGCTGCCTCGCAAGGATGGAACCTACATCAGATGGATGTCAAGACCACCTTCTTGCATGGTTCAATCAAAGAGGAAGTCTATGTGGAACAACCCAAGGGCTTTGACGTTCATGATCGGGAGTCTCATGTATACAGGTTGAAGACAACTCTCTATGGATTGAAGCAAGCACCCCAGGCTGCGAATGAGATGATCGATAGCTATCTGATGAAGTTGGGATTCACTAGAAGTGAAGCCGATCCGAACCTTTACTTTAAGGTTGAAAATGATAAACCTCTGATTTTGGTACTTTATGTGGATGACCTCTTTCTGACAGGTGCAGACCCTCTCATTCACAAATCTAAGAGGGAGTTGGCTTCTGAATTTGAGATGAAGGACCTAGGACTGATGCATTATTTCCTAGGGTTAAAGGTCTGGCAAAAGCCAAGTGAAATTTTCCTCTCAAGGGAAATCTGTTGTGAAGATACTGGAAATATTTTAGATGCTGGACTGCAAGCCTGTGACTACTCCAATGGAACTTAACTTTAAGAAGTTATGTGGTAGTGTTGTTGGACCTAAATTGGGAAATGCTTTTGAGTATCATCAACTCATAAGAGCACTAATGTTCATGGTGAACTCCCGTCAGGGAATATGTTTTGCAATTAACACCATTGAGCAAATACATGGTTGCGCCTCATCATATACATTTGATTGCCACCAAGAATCTTCTGAGATATCTTCCAGGCACAATCACTCATGGACTGAGATACACTGCCAGAAATGTGAGGTTGCATGGTTATTCTGATGCTGATTGGGCCGGCAGTGTGGTGGATCACAAGAGCACTTATGGTTGTTGTTTTTCTTTAGGTTCTACTTTGATATCCTGGATGAGCAGGAAGGAGAAATCAATTGCCTTGAGCACCGCCGAGGCCGAATACATGGCTACTAGTATGGCCTCCTATGAAGTTGCCTAGTTGAGGAAGCTCTTCGGTGAGCTTTGGACATGTGCTAGATACCACCATGATCTTCTGCGACAACTAGCGTGGGATCCGATTATCAGAGAATCCTATGTTTCATGATCGCTCCAATCATATAGATATCAGGCACAACCTTATCCGTGTTATGGTACAATGAGGAGCAATAAGGCTCCATCAAATTAGGACTGATGAGCAGGTCATTGATATTCTGACAAAGCCCCTAAGTAAGGTCAAATTCTTGGCCTCCCGAAAATGACTTGGAGTCATGGAGAGACCCTCTTATGAGGGTTCTATATGAGATGGACATTGAGCTCTACGAGCTCCGGGGGGCTTAGGGTACTTCTTGGAGCAGTGAGCAACCATAGGGTGAGTGGTTCAACCTTCCCCTAGTAGTTTATTGTCTACAAGGTGAGTGGTTCAACCTTCCCCTGTGATACCCCTTGGCGACATGTGAGCAGGATGACATGTTCATCCTTCTCTTGTCGAGACATCTTACCCATGCAATACGGGACTCATGGGAAGTACCTCTCATTTGGCCAATGAGTAGGGCAATGAGGATAGGGACCATAGTACTACCGATGGACACATCGTGTACTACCGTACTCCCTATGGTAGGATGTCCGATATTGATCTGGGATCAATGGGAACTGACTTTGGGTCAGTAAGATAAGACACTCTCTTTTAATTGGGACTGACTTCGGGTCAGTAGAGAATGATATGATACATTCTTGATCACTTCTTCTTCTTCATAGTTCAACAGAGCAGAGCGGAGCAGTGCAGAGCAGTGCATGGACGGCAAAGATGGTACAGATTGGCAGATGGATTAGCAAGTGGAGTTCTCCCTAGTTGAAAGGGAGTGTTAAAATTGGCAACTAGGGCCAAACTCCACATGGGTCATCCTATTTATGACAACTGATATTTTTCTTGGATTCCTCTCTCCAAGAGGTGTAGGATTGATCTAAAGATCATCCCATTCTGACATGTACAAATGAAGTTATCAATTTATTTTGATTATGAACAAATTGTCAAGGTCGGCCAGCGAACTCATGTAGGCTCATAAGCCCAACAGCGACGTCTATTCATCCTCAACGTTTCCTATAAATACATGATGCCTCCTCCTCATTTGGACACACTTCACTCACTCATCTTCTCTCTCCTACTTTGATTGGGTACGAAAATCAGAAGTTACTCTCCACACGTGTGAAGGGAAGGAAGGGTTTTTTTGTTTCAACGTTGACCAGAGTTGACAGAAAATTTCAAAGGTTTTTTTGACTGCGTTGACCAAGCATTGACTTGTTTTTGGTGTGATTTTGGGTGGAGGAATTCTATCCTAGTAGGCCACAGATCTGGACACAAGAACTGAGGCAATATGACCTCTTGTTTGACAAGCATTGATTGTACTAGCGCTGGCCGCAAGGTTGATTTTTGTTGACCAATTTTGATTTGGCTTTTGCGAACTGTTTTGGGCTGATTAGACTTGTTGTTGGAGGCCAAAGTCGACTAGGTTTGATCAAGCTGAATTGAGGAAGAAAATCTGCCATGTTGACTAGCGTTGACTTTTCTGGTTAGGGTTCTTTTGTTGTTGTTATAAATTATCAGAATTTGTATATTGTACTATCTCTCTCTGCTGAACTATTGAAGATTAAAAGAAGATTAGATCAAGAGTTTCCCCACGTTGGGGTTTGTCCCCGGTTGGTGTCACATCTTGTGTCATGTTGTCTTGGCTTGTCTTCCACTATTTATGTTTATGTTCTATCAGCATTTTACTTACATGTTTATGTGATTGCTAAACTGAAATTGATATTGGTCTCATAAAGAAATTGTAGTAAAATTTCTCTAAAGCATAGAACATACTATTGTTGCCTAAAATTAACACATGTCCTTTGAAGGTCACAGATATTCTTTATGTTTCGAGGTTGAAGAAGAGTTTGATATTAGTCTCTAGCTTGGACGACAATGGGTTTGAAGTACTGTTCTGAAAGGGACAAGTGTTGATATATCCCATGGGATCTAGTATCGAGTTTGCTCACGTGACTGGAGCTTGTAGTGGGAGACTATACAAACTTATGTTTCAGCCTCTTCAAGCTATGGTAGCACAAGCCAGTAGCCGTGAGCTATGGCACAGGAGGATGGCCCACTTGCACCATGGAAGTTTCAAGATGGTTAGGGAGATGGTCACAGGGTTGCCTGACATAGCACAGAGCATCATGATTTGTGCAATGGGTGTGCTTTGGGAAAGTACACCAAGACATCTTTCCAGAGCAATGACAACAGAGCTACAAGTATCCTTGATCTTATTCATTCCAATGTATGTGGTCCTATGTTCCATGTTTCATTGAGTGGATATGAGTACTATCTGACATTCATTGATGACCATTAATTGAATGGATTTACTTCCTAAAGACCAGGGATGAGCTCTTCTGGAGATTGCAAGAGTTTAAGGCTCTTGTCAAGAACCAGACAATGAGGCAAATCAAGGTGTTGAGCTCAGACACTGGGGGCAAGTACACTTTTGCGAAGATGAGGGATTTTTGTGGGAGTGTTGGCATCAAGAGGGAGTTCATTGTGCGTTATAACCCCCAGTAAAATGGGGTGGTAGAGAGGAAGAATAGGAGCATTGACGATGCAGCCAGAGCGATGTTGCATGATCAGAGTTTACCTTTCTTCTTGTGGGACGTGGCATGTAACACTGTTGTCTTTTTGCAAAACCGGAGCCCACACAGAGTCTTGGGGAGCAAGACTCCTTAGGAGGTGTATACCAGCAAGAAGGCAGAAGTTGGGCACATCAAGATATTTGGGCGCCTTCAATATTCACACATCCCTAAGGAGAAGAGGACGAAGTTGGAGCCCACTACAGAGAGGGTAATCCTAGTGGGTTATAGTGAGACCAGCAGAGCCTACCATATATATCTACCTGCATAGAGAAGATTGGCCTGAGGAGGGATGTGACATTAGAGGAGGTCTCGAGAGATTGATCAGGTAGAGCAGCAAGTTCCTCAACAAGGGGCCACATTACAGGTTTCAAGACCATCAGGTGGTGCATCTAGATCAGCAGGTTCACCTTCTTCAGGGGTGACAGGATCACCTAGTGCAGGTTCATCAAGCACAGTGTCTCAGAGTTCATGATCTCCTTTGGTAATTTTAGAGCCTTCCTCGCTAGGAGGAGAGGCACCAGTTGAGGATTTTCGCATACCACCAAAAGAAACGACTGCAAGGAAGAGGAAGACAAGATGGCTTCGAGAGACCCTGAAAGAGACTCAGGGGGTAGTGGGAAGATCCATGTGGTCAGTGAGGTAGAGAAAACCACCATAGACTTTGGGTGGCTTTGTGCCAAATGTTGTGGAGACAAAGGCAGCTAGTTTTCAGGAGGCCACTAGTCAACAGATATGGAGAGATGCCATGGTGGAGGAGTATGCCTCTATCATGAAGAATAATGTCTTGGAGGTAGTGCCACATCCTAATGGGAAGTCAGCGGTGACTTCCAGGTGGCTCTACAAGATCAAACATGTTGTGAATGGCAACATGGAGAAGTCCAAAGCTCAGTTTGTGGCGCAGGGGTTCTCACAAGTAAAGGGAGTCGACTATGAGGAGACCTTTGCACTAGTTGCTCGTTATACTTCCACTAGATCATTGATATCTATAGTAGCCGAGATGGGATGAAGGATTCACTAGATGGACGTGAAGATCGCCTTTCCCAATGGTGTTATACAAAAGGAGGTGTACATTAAGCAACTTGATGACGTTGAGTTGCATGGGAGGGAGTCTCGTGTATGTAGGCTGAAGAAAGCCTTGCATGGACTGAAGCGAGAACTGAGGGCATGGTACGAGAGGATAAATGCCTATTTGCAGCAGATGGGTTTCTAGAAGAGTGATGTTGATCAAAACCTATGTTGTATCATGATAGGGGAGGACAAACTCATCCAGCACTGCAAGAGAGATCTTGCTTCAGAGTTTGATATGACCGATAAGGGTAGATGCATTATTTTCTGGGGTTAGAGGTTTGGCAAGAGGATGGGCATATCTTCATGGGCCAAAGTAGGTATGCAGGTGCTACCTTGAGGAGATTCCATTTGGATGGTTGCAGGCCTATGGCTACTCCTATGATCACCAACTGGAAGAAAATGCATGTATCTGATTCCGAGTTGGTGAACCCCACTTTGTATCGACAACTAATCGGTTCATTAATGTATCTGGCCAATACTACACCGGATTTTTTTTACAGTTTTTTTTTACAGTCCACACATTAAATCAGTTTATGATGGAGCCCAGCAGTACACTGGGTGGTTACAAAACATGTGTTGAGGTACTTATAGGGCACAGTGGGCTATGGTTTGGACTATGTCAAGTGTGATGGAGTCAAAGTGATTGGTTGCACAGACTCAGATTGGGTTGGCAGCGTTAGTAACCGGAAGAGTACTTCCAAATGTTGTTTCTCATTGGGCTCAGCAGTTGTGTCATGGTTCAGCAAGAAACAGAGGTCAATGGCATTGAGTTGTGCAGAGGCAGAGTATATGGCATTGTGGCTCTGCAAGATGCTTCATGGTTTATTTGGTATGCTAAGACTAACTACGTTTTAATGTGATAATTAGAGTTGTATTAAACTCTGAGAATCCAATATTTTACGATTGGTCAAAGCATATAGAGATCAGATACCACTTCATAAAACACTGGTTTCAACAAGGGATAGTGAAGCTTGTGCATATTTCCACTAATGAACAGGTAGCAAACATTCTCACCAAGTCTTTGCCAAGACGCAAGCATGTTTTCTTCAGAGACAGGATGGGAGTGGTGAGCAACACTTCCTTAGTAAGAGGGAGTGTTGAAAAATAGTATCAAATTGAGGTGTTACTAGGCTTTTATTCCTTTTAGCCTAGTGAGCACATTAATTACTTTTGTCTCAATGACATTTATGAGTTATATTAATGTCATGGATGGAAAAGGTACTTAGAAGTGTTGTACCATGTACTTTTTCTAATATTCAAGTCACTTATACTTTATAAAGTGACTTTATGTGTAAAGTACTAAGTGTACATTTCTAATATTAAAGTGATGTGAAAAATCACTTTGTGAGAAAAAATAGAAACGGTACACAACTTGGAAAAAAGGTACTAGGAGACTTTTAAGTTGTGGGGCCTATTACCCACCACTTTATGGGTGACATCCCCAAGAGAAATTTTTCTCCATGATGAGCCTCAGTCGACAGCCAGCTTAATGCCTCCAACTAGCTGATTGTGCCATTTCTATGCCACCTAAGCTAGCCATGTGGTTCCTCACCCACTTGTATTGATCGTATGTTTGAAGGGGGGCCCCTGAATCTAAAGGTATATCTTGTCATTTTATAATTGAGTATTGGGTTTACTTATCATGGATACTTCTGGGTATGGATTGATGGGGGGATTTGGCGGAAAGAGTCAGTTTAGTTTGTGTTATTTTCCCCTGTTCTCTTTTGGTTGTTACCCTTGGATCTTGGTCCCGTGGGATCTCCTTTATTGACCATTTGGTTCTAGGGTGGTACTACTAGGGAAACCCCAACTTTGGGTGTGTGGTCCCGCTCCTTTACCTGCACATATTTCTCCCTTAACACTCACTATTACCCCATTCATCATTTCTCCCGCCTAGGTCAACATTCCCATTCTGGGTCCACATAGGGCTAGCCTTCCTATCCCTTTGCCTCCACCTTGGGTCAAGCCTAAAATGATGCCCGAAGGTTGAAGCAACTAAAAACAAAAAAAGCATAATTGGCCACATTTAACAAGAAATTGTACCACAAAATGCAAAAAGATGGTCAGGACAAAAATAATTAGCACATGGGAAAAAACCAACACATGAGCTCTACCCCATCTATGGCCATCATCCTGGTTCCATAGGCCCTAGATGAGCCTTCTCTATCATTTAGAAACCCATGATTGTCTCAACCCATGGAGGACAATGAACCGCCCTACCTCAACAGGGGTAATCACTGTTATATTATACACATCATGCTCTTGTCCTTTGAGCCCCGGGTAGTGAGATAAAGAAATTTCATAAAAGGAAAAAGGCATATAAAGAAGTGTGGAAAAATCAAGGTCGGCGCACCTCATGTACCATGACTGCTCCCTCCTATACATTATATACCCTAGTGTGGGCTTCCCCTTATCTAGCTACCCCTATGCCCCATTATGTGTCCCAGGGCTACCCCTCTCATTCCCTAGTCCATCTCACCTATTTGTCACATGCCACCCCCATTAGAAGGATGTACCTTGGACATAATATCCCCTCTAAGGGTTGAAACCACCTAATAAGGTACTTGGCTATCCCCCTTTGGAGCTTGGAGACACTAACACATGCCAAAGCCCACTATGGAAGGGCATGCCATTATGAAGTATCCACTTTGCTATCCATGATTTGTAAGCTCTTTTACCTGATTATTTTAATGATTTGTTGTACTAGAAGCCTAGCAGACACATTGGGTGTTATGCAGGATTGCAGGTGGTTTCCATTTCGGTTTGGTTCCCCTATACAGGATCCTGACCCCCAGACATCCACATTGGCACATGTAGGGTGTGCATAGAGAGCCATCGGACTCCATAACAGCAGACAGCACTCCTCAGATCTTCATGGATGTTCAGATATTACTAGCAAACCACTTTTGGGCGATGGTGACATGATTGGTACATTATGCCCAGCAGCCCCCCACAAAAGCCCCACACTGTTGGCAGGTGTCACAAAACTTGTACGATGTCATGGCAACATTCATTCTACCACTTGGACCATTGTAGAGGATCCTACAAACATCTCCAATTCATATGGAGACCCATGGGGTCATATATGTGCCCTCAGACCCACTAAGAGCACCACAAGTCTACTACTGGGAGAACAAGGGGCCACCCCCTTGTCCATCATATTCTGAGGACTTTATTCCTCAATATGGCACTTCAGGATGTTATTGAGCCTTTGCAAGGCCCTATGACATGCATACATCATTATTTGACCCCTTGTGAGGCTTGCTTTTACATCATGAGCTAGTATGGTGGGCTTGTCACCATTAGGGGTTATTATTTGCACATTATTTTATCATTAGGGGCCCATAGGCTAATTTGAACTCCTTAGGAGGCTATATATTGATGTTAGATACATTCATTTGTATCATCACTTGACTTGGGATCCCCCTATCTTTAGAGAACTTCGCACTTTTTCCTTAGAGGATTATTTTGGATGATGGATGAATTTTCACACATCGAATTAGGTTATTTATCTTGTCTTGGAACTTTGTCTTGTGAACGAAATGTTGGTTGGATATACTTTATAACGTTGTAAGTAAATTTTGATGTTATTATTCCTGTTGCTACATACGGCTAAAATTAGGGCTAGTTGTTGCATTATCGAAATGTGGAATTGAGCATGTTTTAGCTAATTTAATGTATGGGCCAATGTTATACGAATGAAATGTCCTAGAGATTATTTGTCTCGATAAGCTTGCATCGTTTGCTTTGAAGTATAAATGCTTGAAGGTCGCTTTTCTTTTCTTACTCTCAACATTGGATGAAGTTGACTTTCTGAGCCTCCTTGATCAAGAAACCAAGTTCTTACTCATTATCATCTTTGACTCCATATCCCCAACTAAATTAAGCACTGGTCCCTAAAAGGGGTGACCATTTTAACCTTCCTTTTACCATTTTTCCCCTTTTCCCCCAGTCTAGCCCCATTATATCACCTAGGGCATCAATTTCCCGGGAATTAATCCAAGGAAATTTTTCAATCTCCTATAGGCTAGTGCGTGGGTGGATCCCCTCCCTCTCCTCCAAATTTGAGGCAATTCTAATGGTGGAATCTCCGGGAATCCAAACCCCTATCTCTAGGATCAAATCTTGCATAAGCGTCCCCAAGGCTAGACCTCAATAGGATCAATTCAACCTTTCAAAGTAAACATTTTGTTTGGTCCTTTCCCCTCACCTTGTCCTGGATAGGAACATCATTGGTTGCTATATTCCATCCTCGAATCTGGGTTGGGTCCACTTGGCTCCATGTGGTCCCACTTCTCAATAAAGCTTCTTTGTCAAGGACCGTTTGGGACCCCGTTTATAAGCCTATACTTTATCCCCCAACCCTCCAATCCTCACCCCTTACCCTTGGTGGACCAAGTCCCTTGCTTAAAGAGCAAGCAAGTTCCATTCTTCACTCCATCCTTAGGAAAGGGTTTTTAGGGTCACTTCTTACCTATCCATTGACATATACTTTCCAAGTGACCCCTAAACTACCGGGGCTCCTCCCGTCGGTAAAATATTGTAAAGAGCAGGGAGACTTAGTCGTGCTTACAATGGGCTAAGCCTCCATCATTGCCCTTAGCCTCGCAGTTGCCCTCTGAGGAACCCCTTTAGGTCCCCTGCTGGTTTAAGTGGTAACAGGGCCAATGTATGAAAAGGGTCATTTGGGAGAAATGATCTCAAACACACATTTTGAAATTTAAGGATTACATCTCAGCCATTGGATCCTAGGTTTAGAGATTCAATCTTTTCTAAGGATACAAATGAGGAAAAGGGAGCCTCATTCTTCACTTCACACTTGAGAGAGAGAATGAAGGGAAGAGAGGAGAGGAGAAGCTTCAACGAGAGAAGGAGAAATTGTAGCCAAGTTAAGGGCACAAATTCCTAGGAAGGGATTGTACTAGCAACATAAAAATCGAGTAGAGGCACGATTTTCTAGGAGAGGCTACACGAAATTCGAGAAGATTTGCAACACAAAAATTGAGGTTTCAAGCATGAAAACCAAGGAGCAAACAAGCACGAAAGTCGATAAACAATGCTAGTTTGGCCCAAAATTCGAGCCACAAATTTCGGGACTATCACCTACATGCAGCGCGATTTTCAAGGCTTATTAGGCACAAATTTTGAGGAGGTATAGTCAATAGTTGGCACAAAAATAAGGTTGATTCTAGGCATGAATTCCAAGGAGCTGAGCTATGAAAAAATGCAGAAATTTTGTGCACGTAATTTGTGGAAATCTGAAAAGTTCAATGGGCACAAATTTCCAAAAAATAGCATTTAATGCTACAGCAGAAAAGGGAGATAAGTACTGTGCTTATTTTATGTACTTATTCTAAATTTCTGAGGCAATAAAATCCTCCTTTGAAGACCAGTTTTCCCCAAGAGGCTGTGGGGTTTTTCTAGGGTCAAATTGACCAAAAAATAGTGTCTCAAATGTGTTGAATGCTTGCATAAATTTAGCTTTAATTATCCGCTGATACGAAAGCGACAAATTAGTAGAAATACTATTTAATGTTCGCAATAAATGCATTTTGAAATTTATATTTGCATATCAAAACATGTGGGTTGGGCCTAAACAAACACATGCAAACTTGTAAACTGGGTTAAGGGTGCAAATCATTTATTTTCTACAAAATGTACCTTTCTTTCCGATGGCTTCTAGTTTGTTCCTCTTGTCCTTCAACACATGAAAGTATACGGGGCACCCAAATATCCTGAGATGTCCAATATCGGGCTTCACACCTGTGAACACGTCTCGAGAGTCTTATTATCCAACACTTGATGACGAACCCTATATTGAACATAGACCACTGTATTTGTAGTTTATCCCCAGAGGAGCATTGGCAACTTTTGATCATGTAACATAGCTCGGGTAGCTTCCATGATGGACATGTTCTTTCTTTCAACCACTCCATTTTGCTCAAGATTATAAGGTACAATAGTTTCCTTCGTAATTCCAACCTTCATGCAAAAGTCAACGAACTCATTAGACATATATTCTCTACCATTTTCAGACTTGAAGACCTTGATCTTCTTCCCTGTTTAATCTTCTATCAGCGCCTTAAACTCCTTGAACATATCAAAAGCCTCATCCTTATGCTTTAAGTAGAATATCTACGCCTTCCTAGAGAAGTCACCAATAAAAATTATGTAGTAGAGATGGCCACTAAGAGAGGGCACTAGAATGGATCCAATAAGTCAGAATGAATGATGTGAAGAATTCCATCGGTCTTATTCTTGTTGGAGGGGAATGGTCCCCTTGTCTTGTTTCCACTGGCGCATCCTGGACACACTCCATCATGACTACCTTGAGCATCAGACATCCCAGAGAAAAACTTCTTCAATTTCAATAGGGCTTCATAATGTAGATGTGCCAACCTTCAGTGCCATAGCTCACTTTGATGATCAATGTCATCGACCATTGCTAGCAGGGGTCTTCCATTGACTCTATAGAGTCCTTCAATTCTAGATCCCAATATGAATGCATTCCTCATCCGGGATTCCATGGGCCATGTGAGGACTTTGCCACTTATAAAAGCTACTCTCATCCCTTTGTCTTCCAAGCCAAATATGGATACCAAGTTCTCCTTTAGTCCCAGAACATACATAACACCATGAAGAAGAAAGGACTCACCAGAATCCGAATGAAATTTGATAGAACCAAAACCTTTCACAGGATTAGTGTTGTCTCCCAAGGATGATTTTCAAATTTGTCTCCCTCTCAACCAGGTTTGAGACCACTTCCATATATCCAGGGAAATTTCTAGAATCCCCACTATCTACCAAGCATCATACAAATCTGGAGGGGAAGAACTAGAAATAGCAGAAATAAGAATATATTCATATTGACTAGCAATTGCATTATTTTCATACTTGGAGTTCCTTGACCTCTTTTAAAAATGATGGTCGTCTTCATGATCATCCAGAGCATCTCTTCTTCTATCTTCCCTTCTCCTTCTATCACTCCTCTTCTTTAATCATCTCCTCTATTATTGAACCTATTAGTGTTGAAGCCTCGATTGTTGTTGTAGTTGGATCTTGGAACATTTCTCTTCTTCGGACAGCCTTGAGCATAGTGACCAAGCTTGTGATAATTGTGGCATTCAACATCCCTTAATATTCTATTAGAGTCCTTTAATTTTGGGGCATGCTTTCTCGAACCATATCGTGTTTCTCTTCCTTTTCTCTTCTTATCTTGAGCAACAAATCCAGAGGGCTCTCCTTCTTCATCCTTTTAAATCCTCCCTTTGGCAATCATCCTGGTCTCCTCTAGAGTGTATTTACCAACGAGCTCATCAAATGTCAGGAGTACATTACTATTGATTATGGTAGTAATGAAGGTTTACCAAATAAGAGGAAGATCTTGAATAGTCGCCATCACCAGCTCCCTGTCAAATATAGGCTCTTCTGCAATCTGCAATTGATTGCTTAGGTGAGATATCCTCATGACATAGGATTGCACAGATTCTCCCTTGTTAATCTTCATGTCCTTGAGTGTTATTTTTTGTAGCATCAGACAGGTGTTCTAGCCTTGACTTGTGTAAGAGAGGCTAAGGAACCCTTGTTAATCTTCATGTCCTTGAGTGTCATTTTTTGTAGCATCAGACAGGTGTTCTAGCCTTGACTTGTGTACGAGAGGCTAAGGAACACAAGATCTCCAAAACCCAGAAAAGGTTTTAGAAGAAAACACCTAGAGACCACTCAATTAAGTTAATTGATCAATAATTAAAAAAAATCTAAGTCTAACTTAGGAAAATTGAATAATTAATAGCAATTAATTGAGAAAGATCGAGAAAGCTCTAGAGACTCACACAGATCGAGTGTAAGATGATCTTAATTGTTGATAACAATTTAATCATGGTCGTTGGTGCTCCAACGAGAGATTATAAGAGCAAACTGATGGTATGGAGATAGAAAAAGTTGTGGGACACAGGGAGAGTGAGTTCCTTCGCAAATTGAGCTATCCAATCGTAGAGATCGAGCAAGGAAGAAGAATTTGAGCCAAAGGGAGAGTAGGAGAAAAAGGGAGCAACAAAGATAAATTCCAGAGGAATTTCCAAGTGATCTTCCAGTGTTGAAGAGCCAGCAGAGAGGAGGCCGAAATATTTTGCAAAAAAATCCATCCAAGTGGTGTGAGTTAGCCAGATCAGTAAAGCAAATTTCCACAAAGGGTTTGGATCAGTTGTAGAAGGCCGAAAAGACATTCCAGAAAGCAAAGAGAATTTTCCCAGTGGCACGAGGGAGCTAGACCAATGTTGCAAGCATCGACATTGGGATAAAATCGGCAAGGGTCTGAAAAACCAAAACATCGTGAAAAACGGGCAAATATCAGTAAAAAATAGACAAACATCGGCAAAATTACGATACCATAAAAATATTTTTTAAAATCAGCAAACATCGGCTAGGCCAAAAAATCATGATTTCGAAATAAAATCAAGATGTTATCGAGATGTTCGCAACATTGAGCTAGACATACAATTTTGGAGCAGCAACAGAGGACATATGAACTACGCAGGCCAAGAGTGCGCACAGGATAGAACAGGGATTGAAATTATCTACAATAGGGAGAATTTTTCTCCAAATTATTTTTGGTGAGATTTTTGCAAGAGAATTGCCAGTAAGGTATCCAAATTATCGTTCTCAAATTTTACTGTTGCATAATAATAATAAAAAAACCTCGTCTGCTACACTAGTTTTCCCTTTAAGGTTTTTCCAAGGACTATTGTCCAAAAATTATTGTGTCGATTTTATTATGTGTGTGCATCTATTTTCTCAGTTCTAGCATTTTATTTAGCTTCCCCAGAATTTATTTGTGAAGAATTGCAGTGTGATTTATTCGATATTCATCAAAAAATTAATAAATTGCTAACCAATTAGAAGAGTAAATTCCAGTTACCGCAATTCAAGGAAATTTCACATGCTATTAGAGCATTTTTTAATCAGATTAGAGGCTCAATGGCGAGAAGGAGAATTTGTGTAGGTTCAAAGGGAGTTTTGAGAAGGAATTTCTCAAATCCGCGCAAACCATCAGGAAGTGTGAATCTGCAGAGGTAGAGGGTTCGATTTCTAGTTCCAGGCATGAGGAAATTTCGATCAGCCTCAAAAGCAGAGTTTGCAGGTTGTGGATTTGTCAGATAGACAGTTCACTTGAGCAGATCAGGCAATTCATTGAGCAAATCTAGGCGCAGTTGGTTTGTAGTTATTTTTGCAGCAGCAAATCAGCATTGAGTGATGTTCTTTTATTCTTTTTTCTTGATTAGTATTATGTTCTTATCATCAAATAATTACCAAAACACTAAAGATC
This sequence comes from Pinus taeda, assembly GCA_000404065.3. Classification (NCBI taxonomy): domain Eukaryota; kingdom Viridiplantae; phylum Streptophyta; class Pinopsida; order Pinales; family Pinaceae; genus Pinus; species Pinus taeda. Next base: position 93,504 of record APFE030494191.1, on the reverse strand, counting down.
ACAAACAATAGAGATGAACACAAGATATAGGCTCCAAGCAAGGGCAAAACCCCTCCAAGGGGAAAACCCAAAAATAACTTCTCTTCTTATAGAATCAGTTCAAATGAGACTTCCAAGACCCAAGACCAAAACAGAGACTTCCATAAAGATCCAAGCCAGCCAACCAAAAATCTTTTTCAGTCCAAGACAAAACCTCCCAAGGGTAGCAAAGCAAAATCCTTCCAAAACAGGGTTCTTTTGGCCTTTCAATTTCCAACAAAGACCTGCAACCTTTCGATTTCCAAAGAAGATCTGCAACTGTTGTGGAATTTTTTGGACCTATTACATACGCAAAAACCCTACTGACTTGTCACATGTGAGCAATTGTAGAAATATTTCAAAGAAACAAACCCTGCTAGGGCTTGTCACTTCTTCACTAAACATCTTCTAGCCTTCTAAGACCTTCACACTCCTTTTCCCACTACAGATCAAACATCAAAAATGTATGTAAGTATTCTAAAATGAAGTCGAATGCTCTTCTATTTATACACTTTCCTGGGACTTGAATAGCCACAATTGGGCTGACTTGTTCTTGGAGGCCTTCAGATACTTCTAGACATAAAAATAATAATTTATCTTGGCTACAAATTACATGAAAGGGTCTTTTACATATGACTATGACCTTCTTGACTCAAAGAAATATTTTCTTAACTTGACAAACCCTAGGAGCATCAAATGGATGCTTGACCTTGATGACCAAATATATGGAGCTTGAAACCCATGCTTAAAAATAATTTTATTTTTCTTCTTTCTACAATTTAGAATAAGTATACAATGACAATATGAAGACTGAACCTAGTCACATACTTCAACACTCCCCCCTGACTAGGGAGGTATTCATACAACTGGTACAAGGATATTATCAAGTTGAAGTATTCTCATACAAAGAGTCACAGCCAAGCTGCCAATCCAACAGGCATTCTTTTATAGGACTCTAGTTGCTAAGACACTAATCCAAAAGATATGTTGATCTAGGAATCTAAGTACCATTTAGGCTATTGCCAACATATATTATTCTAGGGATCTAGATATCGTCCAGATTACTACTAAGGTATCAACCAATCAAGCGATCTAGGTACCATCTAGGCTACTTCTAAGGTATCAACCCAACAAGGATCTAGATACCACCTAGGCTATTGCCAAGGTACCAACCCAACAAACATCTAGGTATCATCTAGGCTTCTCAGCAAAATACCAATAGGGATCTAGGTACAATCTAGGCTACCTGCAAAGGTACCAACCCAACAGACATCTAGGTATCATCTAGGCTACCTGCCAAGAAACCAACGGGGATATAGGTACAATCTAGGCTACCTACCAAGGTACCAACCCTAATAGGGATCTAGGTATCATCGAGGCTACTGGCCAAGATACCAACTATAGTGTTGTTTTGATCAATCTTAATTGACTGAGACTGCAACATCAATTGTCAAGCCAAGGTAGGTCTTGTTGTTTCAATGGAATTCGTCCAGCCAAGCATAAGAAAATCCAGAAAATTGTAAAAGATGTCGCTGATCTAAATTGTCGAATCAAACCATGCGTGTAGATATAAAAACACTCTACAGAATTAAATCACAACTCACAGCTATCAAAGTAAAGGCGTGCCACACAAGAACTGATATCTACTCCAACTGGTTACTACCATTATGTTGATTAACTCAATGTAACAAGATAATATAAATAGAAACAGCAGCGAATGTAATGCGAAATTTGTATAGCAACAGCGAGAAACCATAAATCAATTAACTAAACTAGAATGTACACTACCTATATCACTGCAATTCTTGCCAAAGAGGAGGGCCCTTCCTCGTCAACAAGGTGCAGGAAGAACACAAAATTGATTAACGAATGAGTTGAAGAACAGTTACGACATCATCGTATTGATTGATATTAAAAATAAACTCAGAATTACAATAGCAGAGTAACAATACTCTTCTATATGTCGTGTCCTTTTACTTGAAAAATCAAGTCTTTTATAGTTATTACAACCCGAAATTAGAAACAGATCAGTGATCAAAAATAAAAGTAGTTACAACCTATTGCTTAATACAAATATACATCAGTTATGATTGCAACTACTTGAGTCTTGTTGCTTCAAAAATAAACAATCCCTACTGCCGACAGCTGTTATGTGGAATAGTACCCACATTTTCCAGCTTCGGCACAGCAGCATAGAGTGAATAGCGATTCGGGAGGACGTGGCATTACTGGCGACAGCACTGTTGGTGTGACGAACGATCAGCGCGTGGTGTAACAACATCCAATGTGTAGCAGCAACCTGTAACAACATCCACGATGTAACAGCGAACCATTCTACCCTTTTTTGTAGTTAATCCTTGTTGCATGTCTGCTTCATAACTTTGTTCTCGTGAGCCCTCACCTAAAAAGGAGGACTTCCCAAAATACTTCTTCAATACTCTCCCAGTTAGCCACAAAAAGGAATAAAGCCTCATACTATTCGGTAAAATACAACAAAGTAACATGACAGTAGAATAGGTTAAAAAGGTAAGAAAACACGGAATTTGGTCATATAAAGTCATAACCCTGGAGGACAGAAAGGTCAAAACTGGGGAAAGAATGTGCAGAAAATAGGTAAAAAACCACACCCAACATCTCCCCCCAACTGAAGCAACTACATGTCCCCATGCGGAATCTCAGTTCCTTCTACTGTACCCCCAATGCAAATCTATGAAATTGTAGGCAAGCAGTATCATCCCCTGGAGCTCTGAATCCTTGAATGGCCATTAACTGACGTGGCTAAGATTCCTCTTCATAGTCACATAAATGGTAATCGGGTTGATACTCATCCAATGGAAACCATATCAAAGGAAATTTGAACCTGAGGCCAATCCAGAACGCCCCCAGTGTCTGTATAATATGAGCATATTCCGGTACCCGTGTAACTGCAGCCATGAAGTTCCTATACTCAAAGGGGTCCCCTTCCTGTAACTCTGCGCTACAGGCCTCAATGCGCTTAAGACATCCGACTAGCGCTTGGCTCCTCATATTTGTAAACAGGTTGAGGCAAATCATCATGATTTTTTTCTGTAGACGGCCAATTGTTCTTTGATTTCCAGAGTGCTTAGGAATAGTCTAAACTATCGCCAGAGTTTGTAAGCCATTCCTGGTTCAGCCCTAACCCACAATGTTGTTCTTTCCTCGTTGGTTTCTGCTATTTTCTTGGCCAAGTGCCACTCAATCTGATTCCTCATGAATGAAAGGAAGGCCTGCAACTGCAATTCCCCCATGTAGGAGAGGACACTCGCCACCATCTTCGTGCTCACATATTCACACATGATATTGTGCAAGAACAGCTCGCACAGCAAGCTCTGGTCATCAAAGTCACAGCAACGAAAAATTTCCAAAAAGCTACGGGTTGAAGAACCCAACTAGGACCTATTTTCATAAATTTCCTTTAATTGAAATAAGTAATAACATTCCGACATGAACACAGGGTATGAGGGGGACGGTCGCCTACATGCTAGCAAGTTTAGGGCAAGGTCATGGAGTTTGGTCTTATCAAACATCCAGTGTGAGATCTGTCGATGCAACTGATACAACTGTTCATCCTTCTTCATTATAACTTCCTTGTGCCTTCGTGCCTCCTCTTCTCTTTCCCATTCTTCTTCTAGCCATTTTTCTCTCACGGAATCCATCATTCTTTTATGCATTTTGAGTGAAATCACTCCCTCCTATAGAGAGAGCACCAGTTGCTTCCACTTTTGCAGCTCTGGCAACAACAATAATCTCTTAGAATGGCATCCTTCATCGGCTCCCGGCATTCTTCCGCATGCACTATCAATTGAGGGTGTAGCAGCCTCCTGAGGGTGAAACTGTTCCAACTCGGCTGTTGGTTCTTGTGTAACACCAGCTTCGTTAGTGGATTTTGTAACATTTTATTTATCTTCCTGGTTAGCTTCCATTTTCATTGTTGGTTCTTGTGTAGCAATAATGTTATCCACAGACTTCTATACATCGTTTTTCTCTAGATCGACTTCGGTCTTCACTGCTGGTTCTTGTGTACCAGCAGTGTTGACCGTAGGCTCATGGATATTATCTTTCTCTTCCTCCTCTTGGCTGACTTCCTCCTCCACTGCTGGTTATAATGAAACAACAATGTCAGCCAAGAGCTCCTGTGCATCCATTACCCGATCACTTCCTGTGGATTGTACTGTCTCAGTCGTTGGTTCTTATGTAACAGCAACGTCCTCAACAGGTTCTTATGTAACAACTTCCCATATTTCAATTTGAGTCTCCCTCGAGGTGGTGTCTGTTGCACAAACTTTGAATCTTGTTGCCACCAACTTCTCAGCAAAGGCTACACACAAAGAGCCCAGGATTTCTCCCCTTTTGGCCCTATCCATAGCCTCTACCAAAGTATCTAGCCCTGCGGCTCTTGGATCTGCCTTCCCTTCTGCTAGCTATTCCCTTAATTCTCTAATTCCTTTCACTAGAATTTCAATTTTTGATAGCAAGGGTTGGGTTTCACTCTTACCAAGTGAAGAAGGTTCTTCTAGCTGAGCTTGCTCCTCGTCCTTCTGCTCTGTTGCTTCTTTGTTCTTTCTTGACATGGATGGGGACTCTGGATACCTGCAAACCCTTCTCCTCTGCTTCGGCCTCCTGTCGCCAATTGATTTATCAACCGGCCTCTTGCTGACCTAAGTCACCTAACACAGGGATTCGAGATTCGTAGGATTCGGGATTCGTGGTGTCGGATTCGGACACGTTGACCCCCCGGAACAAGCCACGTAGGATTCGTTATATATTATTTTATTCAAATATATATATATATATATTATTATATTATATATAAATATATATATATATTATATATATATATAATATATTATATATATATATTTAAAATATATATATATATATATATATTAAAATTTAGATATTTCTTACACAAATTTTAATTAATGATACAAATTTATTGATTTCAAACATAGATCTTCATCTATAGCTATTAGCATGCATAGTACATACAAAATGCAAATAAATGTCAGTGGTACTAGTCACATAAGTGATAAATCTATTAAATCATGATTCATAATTCATAACTGAAAGACAACTTACAACTACAAGATAGTAAGATAAACACATTGACAACCGTAGTTTTCTCATTAAGTCATCAAATCAAAATGTGTTACATACGTAGTGCTGGTGCAATGCCAATGGCAAATAGAAATAAAAAATATAAAACAACTACAGGTATACAAGCCTCAAGGCATCAATCAGCATCAGAATCAGCATCACTGTCCTCATCATCATGGTCCCCACTGCTCTCCTCTGCATCCTCCTCCTCCCCTGTATCCATAGTCGCCTCTGCATCTGCTGGTGTGGAGGTTGACCCCTCTAAGTCATCAAATCTAACAGGCTCTAACACTGGATCATTAAGATCCATGTTGGCCAATGCCAACTCAACAGTGGTGTCCAGACCCATATCATCAAGAAAGACATCCCACATCTTTGTCTTTCCCCTCAACCACTCTTCCCTCTGCCTATAAATAAGGCAAAGGTTGGTGTGCACATACACCATTGTCTCTGCCTTGGACTACTCAAGCCTACTCTTCTTCACACTATACATATTCCCATATGTGCTCCAATTCCTCTTGCAACAAGAGGATGAAGTCACCTGAGAGAGGAGCCACATGGCTAACTGCTGAAGAGGAGGGCTTGTTGCCCCATGATTTGCCCACCAAGAATAGGGCTTCTTAGGCCCCTGTCTCTAATTACATCATAACCTCCAAATCGACCATTGTCAGTGCAAAACTCTGAAAAGGCATCCTCCACCTCAGCAAGCAATGCACTATCCTGATAAATATGCCTGAATGCCTCTTTCCTCCCCTGTGAGATTTCACCATCCATGTGAGGGAATCTACGAGAAGGTCCACCATTCAGCCACTCATGGCTATAGTATTTGGGGTTCAATGAGTGAGCCAAACAATGTAAAGGTGTGCAATTCTTGTCCCATTTGCTGGCAAGAATATCCTGTATCGTACTACAAAAGGCCTCTCGTGATGTCTCATACTCAGGGCACTCACTCTGTAGACTAATGCTCCTGACAGACTCAATCATGGAATCCCATCCCTCATACACCTCTCCTAGGATGGGTTTGTCTATATCTGCAAATCGAAGCAAAGAAATGATAGGGTCCATGATCCAAATAATTAAATCTACCCTCTCCCACCAAGCATCATCTAGCACTGTGTCCTTCACTCTTCTAGAGGCTACCAGATCTGTCTTTCTCCAAAAAGACCAAAACTCAGAAATAACCATGGACCCAAGAGCGGTCTTGACCTCCCTCAACCTCTTCAACATCATAAATGAAGATGCAAACTATGTATCAGCAATCTTCAACAATGATAGATTGTTGTACTCCTTGTAGATAGTGAGGGCATTTGTATGATTTTGCACAAAGTTACAGATATGTCTTGCATCCTCAATAATGCTTCCAATCCAAAGCACATCAAAAGCAATGGATTTCAGTGCTAAGTTTAATGAATGGACAATGCAAGGTGTCCAAAACACTTGTGGATATTTAGCTTCCACAATCATGCCAGCAGCCTTGCAAACAGGTGCATTATCTATAATGATTTGCACACAAGAATCAACACCTACATCTTCAATAACTTTAATAAATAACTCACCAATAAATTGTGCATTCTTGTATTCGCCAAGTGTATCCACTGCTTTCATGAAAACCAAACCACTCAAGGAAGACACCACGAAGTTGATGATTGGGTGTCGTGTTGGATCTGGCCATCCATCAGAAACAATGCTAACCCCAGATGTTGGCTATGATGCTACAATAGGCTCAAGCATTTTTTTCACCTTTTTTTTGCCTTCGTCAACAATGTGGTTCTCAGCTTCTCTGACCCAGAAGGCACATACCCTGCTAGAGCCCCTTGAGTTAGAGCTCGACACATCTCAATAAATAGAGGTGAACATGCAACATTAAATGATATGAAGTTTGATAGAAGAAGAAGGCAATGGTGAGATCAAGCTCTTCCCGTCTCTCTTTTTGGAAAATCTTGTCCATTGGACCAAGTGCTCTTCTTTTTGATGCTTGTCCCCCAGTAGAAGTAGAACTCTCAAATGGAAATTTGGTGGTGGCTTTTCTCAAAAATGGAAGGGGGTCTTCATTCTTGCGTTTTTTTTATTTTGAAGCCACATGTTCCATACCAACATTGGCCTCCTTTTCCAATTCTTTTCTCTTTGGTAAAGAAACAGCGTTACAAACTCCAATCCCACAACCAGGTAAAGCCAACAAATGTGATTTCACACGGTAATATGTGCTTTTGAAAGAAATGTGACAAAAGTTGCATTTCCATTGCACATTGCCTCCTCCCTTTCCCTTGGTGTTTCGCCCATCCTCTCTTGTGACATATTTCCACAATGGATATCTATCATTGTTTTTAGGTCCTCTTCCCTCAACATTACTTGTAGCAGACTCTGATGATATTGGGGGAGGAGGGGCATCTCCACCCATGACATTCTTGCCCTTCCTTTGCCCCCAAATGCTACCTTTGATTGAGCCATGAATACTGTAAAAGAAATGAATAAAGCATGCACAAATTTGTAAACAAAAAATCATATACAAACTATTGTAAAAAATGCAAAAAAATGGAGGTGAAATGCACTTACCTAGTGGTTGATTCTCCTTGTTGAATGCTCTACTCCCTTAACTCCTTATTGCAAACCCTTCTCCACTTGCCAACAGCTCACAAAACACTTGCCAAATGAAAATATGTGTGGCTGTAATGAGCAAATATGCCCTTTTCATACCCGCGCAGGTCACTTTTTGAGCCTAGCAAGTCTTGGAAAACATGACACGATTCCCAAAATCGGGACACGCTGCCAAAATCGTGACACGCAGTCGGATTCGACGTGTCAGAAAAGGAAACATAGAGTCATGGGTTTTGGACACGAATCTAGAGAGAATCGCGTCAGACACGATGGATTCGGGATTCGTGGGGCCTATAGGACGAATCTGGTTACTTAGTTGTTGAGCCTTACTGTCGAGGGCTGAGGTTGCTCCTTTATCACCTCTGGAGCTTCCTCAAATGTCTCTGTTTGCCTTCTGTAGGTGGTGCTTGGCCTTTTTGCATGAATTCTTCCCAATTCTTGCCCTGTTGGCTCAAAGCATCTAGCATAATGAGTTTGATAAGGCCATTGTTGGTAACACACGTTTTTGGATGCGCAACTGTTTTCACAACTGCGGCCATGTGCCTAATGTTGCCCAACAAGAAATAAGGAAGGTTGATCAGCCGCTGATGCCGGAGGTGATTCAGCAATGGAAAATGATAATTAAACACAATTGTTGCCCTTCCTTCGCAAGTAATGTACTTGATGAGGTAGAGGGAAACATTCGCCCATGGCTAGGGGAGTGACAGTTAATCAATTCCATTGCCTTTCTTTACCAGCGACTCTTCTTCTTGGAGGAAATCCCCTTTCAGTGAGGGGTCATTAACCTTCCTATTAAACCATCTCTTCCCTTCTGCTGGCAATCCTGATACTCTAGCAATCACCTCTTTCGTGACCTCCAGTTTCAACCCTCTGACCTCTATCTGGTTTCTCTCCAGATTCTTTGCAAATTCCATGGCAACACTTCTGATCCTTCCAACCTCCGGAAGAATTCAAACCAACGTGCATCCTTGAAAATTTGGCATGCTTCTTTTTAAGTTATGGTATGTTCTATGCTTATAACAGTTTACTTCTTTTTCTTATTATATTCCACAGATTAGCAATCACATGTACATAAAGTAAAGTGCGGATAGAACATTAAACAATCGACAGAAAACAAGCCAAGACAAGAGACACAAGATGTGGTGGCTAGCCAGGGACAAACCCCACAATGTGTGGGGAAACCCTTTGATCAAATCTTCTTTTATCTTCAATAATTCAGCGGAGAGAAATAGTACAATAACTCTGATTCATATCAGCAGTAGCAAACCCTAGATTAGCAGCATCAGCATTAGCGGCTTCATTATCAAACTAGGGCAGACGATATCTCACAAATCGTTCGTCGGATTGACTTCATTCCACCACCAAAAGTTGTGGCTTTCAGAGGAGGTTCAGATGAACCTACAACGTAGTTCTAAAGAGGAGATCTTCTAGTCCACGTAGGTCAATCTTTGGATGTGCAGTTGCAGCTTCAGGTTCAGCAGTTTCTGGCTTCAAACTAAGGCAGTAGATATCTTACAAACCGTTCGTCGGATCGACTTCATTCCACCACCAAAAGTTGCAACTTTCAGAGGAGGTTCAAATGAACCTACAGCGAAGTTCTAAAGAGGAGATCTTCTAGGCCACGCAGGTCAATCTTTGGATCTGCAATTACAGCTTCAAGTTCAACAGCTTCCGGCTTCACATGTGTGAGAGAGAGACCGATTTCTGCACAATAGAGAAGAGACTCATTTCTGCGCAGTAAAGAGAGAGAGATGTGATGAGAAGAGTGAGTGCAAATGAGGAAAAGTCCTCTTATATTTATACACAACGTTGGTGTTTGAATAGATGTGACTATTTGGCTTCTGAGCCTACATGAGTTGTAGGTCGGCTTGATAATAATTCCATAATCAAAATAAATTCATATCTCCATGAATACTTATCGGAATCGGATGATCTTTATATCAATCCTACACCTCTCGACAAGAGGAATCTAATAAAAATATTATCAGCCATGAATAAGATGACCCACATAAAGTTTTGCCCTGATTGCCAATTTTAACACTCCCTCTCAACCAGGGAGAACTTCATCTGCAATCTATCTATTGGTCGTTACTATTCATCCATCAAATGCACTATCTTGTACAGCCTGACCCTTGCCGTGCTCTATTCTGCCTGTTCTACTTTGTCTTGTTCTGCCCTGTACTGATCTGTACTGGTTTGCTCTGTTCTGCTCTGCTCTTGCATTGTTCTGTTCTGCTCTGCTTTTCTCCGAATTATGAAGAAGAAATGATCGAGGATGTATCATACTGACTCAAAAGTCAGTCTCAGAGTATGTACCACTAGTCCCAGACCAATCTCAACCAACCCGAAGTCAGCGTCATAGTGAGTACAACTCCACTGGTCCTAGACCAATATCCTCCACTTACTCAAAGTCAGTCTCAGAGTGCGTACCACTGGTCCCAGACCAGTCTCAACCAACCCGAAGTTAGCTTCATAGTAAGTACCACTCCTACCACTAGTCCCAGATCAATATCGCAGTCTCAAACAGTGTACCACTGGTCCCAAACCAGCCTCAACCGACCTGAAGTCAACGTCATAGTATGTACCACTCTCACTGGTCCCAGACCAGTACTGCACTGACACGAAGTCAGTCTCGGAGTATGTACCACTGGTCCCAGACTAGTCTCAACCAACCCAAAGTCAGCGTCATAGTATGGTACAACTCCTACCACTGGTCACAGACCAGTATCGCAGTCTTAGAGAGTGTACCACTGGTGCCAAACTAGTCTCAACCGACCCGAAGTCAGCGTCATAGTATGTATCACTCTCACTGGTCCCAGGCCAGTACTGCACTGACACGAAGTCAATCTCAAAGTATGTACCACTGGTCCCAGACCAACCTCAACCAACCCGAAGTCAGCATCATAGTATGGTACAACTCCTACCATTGGTCCCAGACTAGTATCATTGATCCCAGGTCAATGGAGGTCATCCTAGCATAGGGAGTACGGTAGATACAACGATGCGTCCATCAGTACTACTACGGTACCTAACTTCATTTCCCTGCTCATTGGTCAGATAAGAGGTACTTCCCATGAGTCCCAGACTGCACGGGTAAGATGCCTCGACATGAGAACTAATCAATCCTGTCCTCAGAGGAGAACACATCAATCCTGCTACAATCGCCATGGAGAACACATCAATCCAAGCCGCCATGGAGAACACATCAATCTAGGCCTCACGGGAGAACACATCAATCCTGCTACAATCGCCATGGAGAACACATCAATCCAGGCCTCACAGGAGAACTAATCATCCTGCTACACAGGAGAGCGAATCATCCTGTTCCACAAGAGAGCGAATCATCCTGTCCCACAAGAGAGCGAATCATCTTGTTCTAGTGCGCACCATCAAGGGAGGGTGAGTCACCATGTGGTCGTATGTTGTTCCATTAAGAACCACAAGCCCTCAGAGCTCCCAAAGCTCAATGTATGCAACATGCAGGACCCTTGTACAAGGGTTTCTTGCTGACTCCAAGTTGTTTGGGAAAATCACAGATTAAATCTTTCCTTAGGGCTTTCACAAGGTGTATCGACCTGTACATCATCTTAATGCGATGGAGCCTCCTTGCTCATCGACTTACTATATCCCAGATGATGTCTATCTACTGGAGCAATCGAAGAATACAGGATTCCTCAATAATCGAATCCCACCTCCACAGAATCACAATGGTATGTGTTCAAACAGCTCACTGAAGCGCTTCCCCAACTAGGCAGCTTCATACGAGATCATACTCGTAGATATGTATCCGGTCTCGGTGGTGCTTATGGCAACTAACTTCTGCTTCCTGCTCATCCATTATATCGAAGCAGAATCCAAAGAGAAACAACACTAAAAAGTGCTCTAGTGATCCTCCAAACTACCTGCCTAATCAGCGTTCAAATAATCATGAAGTTTCATATTTCCGGTAGTGTATCTCAATCCATTAGTAGTTGTGCCATGAAGATATTTTCGAAGATTCTTGGCATCAGTGCAGTGAGGCTCAACCAAATATAAGCTCACAGTGCTAACTTCAAAACATATGTTTGGACGGAGGTTCACCAAGAACATCAACGCGAATTTGTTTTTGAAACTCAGAGGCATTTCCCAAATCTGGTCCGACATCACTACCAGATAACTTCTAAAAGTTAAGATCCTCGAGGTAGTCACAGGCTTACAGTCCATCATACCAAATCTTTCCAATATCTTTACCACATATTTTCCTTGAGATAGGAAAATTTCCCTTGGCTTCTGCCATACTTCAAGTCCTTGGTCCTTCATTTCAAATTCAGAAGCCAACTTCCTCTAAATAAGAGGGTCTGCACCTGTTAGAAAGAGGTCATCCACATACAGCACCAATATGAGAGGCTTGTCATCTTCAACCTTAAAGTAAAGGTTAGGATCGGCTTCACTCCTAATGAATCCCAACTTCATCAAGTAGTTGTCGATCCTCTCATACAATGCTCGGGGTGCTTGCTTCAGCCCATAGAGAGCCTTCTTCAACCTACATACATGAGATTTTCGATCATAAATTTCAAATCCTTCGAGTTCCTCCACGTAGACCTCTTCTTTGAGCGAGCCGTGTAAGAACGCAGTCTTGACATCCATCTGATGTAGGTTCCATCCTTGTGAAGTCGCAAGGGCTATGATCGAGTGGATGGTCGTATATCTAGCAACAGGTGCAAAGATCACATCATAGTCTATACCTTCCCTCTGGAAGAAACCACGAGCAACAAAACGAGCCTTATACTTTTTCGTACTTCCATCTGCTGCATGCTTTATCTTGTAAAGCCATTTGGAAGTAACAACTGTCTTGTCTTGGGGTCTGGGAACTACTTCCCAGACATCATTCTTCATGATAGACTCATATTCTTTGGTCATAGCATCCTTCCATACTTGATGCTTGACGGCGTCTGAGAATGATGAAGGCTTATTTTGTATGATCGTGCTCATGATGGTCAGGTATCCCTGATACCTATTAGGTTTCTTACTTTCACGTAAGGTTTCTCGAGGCGCATCATGTCCTTCAGCATCATCAAGTATCCCCCTAAGCCATGAAGGCCTCTTCCTAGAAGCGGAAGGTTCATGTGGAGGAGGATCAATCGGATCCATGGGTTCTTCTACATCAGGGATTAATTCATCATCCTTTTCTTTCGGTTCCCTGGGGTTGGCTTCTTGAGAGCTCCTCAAAGTCAGAAGATTGTTCACCTTGTTGAGAGCCATATCTTCGTCAAAGGTGACATTATGACTAATTACGACTTCCCTCTGACCGGCTACATAAATTCTATAGCCTTTAGTATTCTCACCATAGCCCACGAAAATTCCCTTCTTTCCAGATGCACCCAATTTATTTCTTTTCTCTTTCGGTACATGAAAATATACAGGGCTTCCAAAAATTCTAAAAAATGAGAAACATCAGATTTATTACCGGTGAACTTTTCTTTAGGATTCTTGGAACCCAATGCTTGATGAGGGCATATATAGCGGTGTTTGTAATTTCAGCCCATAGAAACTTCGGAAGTCTTTGATCATGTAGCATGGCCCGGACAGCTTCCACAATCGTACGGTTCTTCCTTCCTGCCACACCATTCTGCTCAAAAGTATGTGGTGTAATAGTCTCCCTCTTAATGCTAGCCTCAGATGTGCCTGAGTGAACCAACTGTAATATATTGGAGGTCTTGCTTTGGCTTGAGGGGAACGGTCCCCTTTTGAGCTTTCCTTCGGCACATCCCGGACATACACCTTCTTTCTCTACTTGGAATTCGGGCATCCCTGTCACCATTTGTTTTACACCAAGTATAGCTTTATAATGAAGGGGGGCAAACCTCCGATGCCAACGTTCAGACTGAAGAGATGTGTCATAAGACATGACACCTAGCGGACTTCCAGCATCAGATTGGTTAATGAAGCCATCTGTCTGTTTCCCAAATAGTGAGATTGATTTGAACAGAATCTGATATATAACCCGAAATAAATACCAGTTTCTGGTGTGACCACACAGGATCAAATTTTGAGAGGCACAGTTCTTCTTAGACCAGTAAATAGTTCAGGCGTGCATATGTCGAGTAATGACCCCCTTTTGACTGCTCCAGAAATGCAAAGATATTGATTCAGATTACCAAAGTATATGAATCAACCCAGAAAGATTGGTCTCCTATAGCACACTGGAAAACAACTGATTTTGTGCTACGACTTCTTGAAATGATACAGTACAGTTGTATCAAAAATATATTCTCAATATATATATATATATATATATATAAATATGATATGCTGTATATAGTCACGGAGAAAAAGAAATTATCCGCTGTAGCTTTTCACTGTTTACGAAGCAAAGGAGGAATCGAATCACGGGTATGAAGACTGGCAATTTAAATGACTGACGTGCTGAACACGTAACACAAAAAAATTACCGTGCATCGTTTTGCTGACTGTAACGCTGCCTGTACGCTGACTGTTTTCACTGACTGTAATGCTGCCGGTACGCTGACCGTTTTCGCTGACTGTAATGCTGCCGATACGCTGCCTGTATGCTGACTCGAAGATTGTCGGCTACCCTCGTATCTTTATTTTGTCGAGGCTCCGGTGCTTTTGATTTCAAGATGATTGGTTTCAGTCGAGGTCGAATACCGTTGCTTCGTCGGGGGTCTCGCTTGGGCTACCGTCGATAGAAGCTTGAAGGACGCTGCACGTGTTTTAAACAGAGATTTCGAACCAGTTAGGTGTAACAGCAGACAGCCGTAACACACCAATTTGATATACCGTCCGTCGATATACCATGGGCCCTACGAAGATTTTTAAGAAGAAAAAAAACGATTTTTCGCTTCAGGAAAAAAATCGTATTTGTAATGGACTATCAACACACTGACTTCACTGAAACAATCCTCCTAAAAAATTCCCGCTGCACGTATGTTCCTGATGAGGGTTTATGCGTAAAAAAATTTGCTGGAGCCACAAAAAAAATTGAATCAACAGAGAATGAATCTGAGACAAAGAGCAACAGCTGAGGAGTTATTTTTAATGATCCACTTCTGTATCGAGATAGACGACTGTAAGCGTTTATCACAGTGAGCAAAGCCGAAGCTGAGACTCAGTGAAGGCTGCTTGGCTTACAGAGGACTCGACCTTAGAAAGGAATAGCAGAAATAACTCAAAAACCTGCTCTGATACCATAAAACAGTGCGAAAACACGCATATGGATTTCCAAATGAATTCAATGAATTGATTGAGCAACAATACTCAATAATAATACAGAGATATTTACAAAGATAAAAACATCAAGTTTCTATGTAAGATTCAGTTTCATATAAGAAACTGCTAAAGAGATAAAAATAGCAACAGCAAGAAGAATGAGCATTAAACTAAATTAGAATTATTCTAATACTAGCTGCTTCAATGATAGTCCTGTTCTTCCTTTCTGCTACTCCATTCTGCTCCGGATTGTAAGGAGTTGTTTGTTGATGCCCTCCCTAGCGCAAAAAGTGGTGAAGTCCTTATCGACATATTCCCCTCCATTGTCTGAGCGCAAAGCTTTTATTTTCTTTCCTATCAGATTCTCCACCAGAGCCTTGAACTCTTTGAATCGACGGAAAACCTCATCCTTGGTTTTCAGAAAATAAATCCAAGTTTTCCTCGAGTGATCATCGATGAAGGTGACGAAGTATTCAGCAGCACTAAGAGCTTTAGTGGACATTGGTCCGTAGATATATGAGTGTATCAATCCTAGTACACTCTTGGCCTTGTTTTTACTTCTAGGAAATGTTGCTTTGGCATACTTGCCAAAGCACATTCTCTGCATACATCATCTCGTTCTGTACTAAGATTTGGAACTCCTATTACAGTTTTCCTGAGAATTTTTAGAGCCCCATGGTGCAAATGTCCCATTCTTCTATGCCATAGTTCATTCAAATCCTTATCTCCATGACCGCCTATCAGTGCAATTGGTGATTCTAACTGTAACCTGTGCAACCTGTTACTTTTGAATCCGATCTGCACTTTCTTTTTCCAACTCGGGTGTTTGATGTATACTTTCTACTTAATGAAGAAAATGGCATAGCCCTTGCTTTGAAGTTGTGATACAGAAAGTAAGTTCATCCCCAGTGCTGGTACATTCAGCGCATTTATAGCTCGGAACACTCTCCCATTTCTGTTTGAAAAACTATGGTACCCTTCCCTATTGGAGTACACTTTGCCTTATTCCCCATGGTGATCTGAAAATTCATCCTTTCCTCTTGATATTCTGAGAAACATTCCCAGATTCCTGATATGCCAAGAGGCTCCACTGTCTATATACCATACCTTTGATGATGCAGAGCTTGTTACACAAGCCACTTCTTCTTCCAATCTGGAAGCCAACATAGAGAATTCGAAATTTCTATCTCTTGTGTAATTTTTTGAAAATCTGCATGAGTCTCCTTATGTAGATGCCTCTGCATCATGATCTCAACCCATAATTGATTTTCCCTTCATGTCTCTGATTCTTTGCTTTGCTACCATGTGAAAATTTTGTTACTGCAGCAACTAATTTATTTTACCTACTTATTTTCCAAAAAGTTATTTACGCAATCCCTTCAGTAAATATTAAAATAAATTCTATTGCAGATATCACACCATTATACATAAACAAATAGATGCACAAGAATCAAACACATCAACACAGTTATTTTTGGACAATTATCCCCGGAAAAACCCAATGCGGGAAAACCGGTGCAGTAGAGGAGAATTTTATTAATCATTTTTTCTTGAGTACAACTAGGGTGCCAAACTGGCTCACCCAACAGAGATAACCACATAGCAGTAATACCATAAAATTCTTTGTTGCTTCCCTTAAGCTCAACGTTAGTCCAGCTGGCCTCTGCGCAACTCCTAGACCCTCTGCATCATCACTTTGCCTCACTGTGTCAGCACTTGGCCTCTCCGCGTCACCCACGCAGGCCCTCTAGACACTGTGTCTGTGTCTTCCTGATTAGCTCTGCGTCTGCCTCTCTGATCCCTGCGTCAGTCCTCCGATCCTATCCCCGCTTCTCTGTTACGTATTCGTTGCCTCTCACTGCAATCCAAACCTCTAGTTTGAATTTCTCAGCAAACCCCGCTTCATAAATTGAACTGACTAGGCTCCCTCTGATTTATCTCCAACTGACCCTCAAGTCTTCTCTTATACTTTTCATGTTGATGAATCAATGGTCGAGATTAAGTCCCTAATCAACGGCTAAGGTTAAAATACACTTGATCCTTATCTCTTAGAAGCTTTTCATCCTTATCTTTATTAATACCCATTAATATTTTTATTTTCCTAAGTTCAGACCTAGGAACTCATTAAAAATATTAATTATTTTAATAACTCCTCATCCGGATGGAGTTTCCAAAACGATTTTTGGGTCTTGGAGATCTCATGTGCTTTAGCCTCTCCACCAATTTTCATGGCTAGAGCACATCCGATGTTACACCAAATCAACAAACACTAGGACTCACCTAAGACTTTGACGACAAATTCCATCCTAGCTTTGGGGTGAAGTTGGAGGGAAAAACTCTATCGACCATGTGCGTTTATAAACATAGACGAGTCAGTGAGATGAAAAACCTCCTAGGATGAAATTATCGGCAAAATAATAGGCTTACCTTGGTTGTTACATACATTCATGGTCTTACTAGTATCATTTACATTAAAAATTTGCAGAATGGGTTTACACTAATATAGTGTTGATGGCTGATGATCTCGATCCTTTGAAGAAAAATATGGTACATTTGATTCCTCAAAATTTTGACAAAATGAGTGCAACAAGAAACACATCATCAAGAAGGTCAGACTTGGTTTTGGAAGGGTATTGGTCTTGGTCTAGAAGTCTTGTAATTCGTCATTTGAAAAATCTATAAGAAGAGAAAAGATTTGTGGGTTTTCCTCTCAATTGGAGAGGTTTTGTCTCTGGCTTGTAGGTTGTAGCCTATATCATGTGTTCTTTTGTATTGTTGATCTTCTTGTTTTGGTAATTGTTTGATTATAAGAACAACATAATAATAAGAGAAGAAGCTAATAAGTAAGAAGAAGTAAAAAGACATCACAAGCAGTTATCAAGTTTAAGAGAAATCATCCAAACTACAAGCCCTATAGATTTCTCAACACAAAGGAAGAATTACACAATGTGAAATTACAGAGAGAGAGAGAGAGAATCACATACTTTAACCATCAAATACTTGAAATCACTTGGAACTTCTCCATTAATCTCCCAAAAAGGGCCATACACATTACACAACAAAACTGCTAATAACCAGTTTCTGAGAGCAAAACTTCAAACACCATCAATGAGTTCTTCTATCTCCTTTTAAAGAAAAAGATCATGCTTAAGAACAATTACAAGTAAATGTCAGAACCTATCGCTGTCTAATTGCCCAGTTGTTTTAGTATCCAGCTGTCTTCATTGATTAACTATCCTCCAACTAAAGGCCACATGCTTAAATATTCACATGGGTAGTGGAACTTGGTCCCTGGGGCCCAGCACTAGGATCTTCAAGTTCAGTTGTTGCCCACTGAAGTAGACTTTTGCATCTTTCCCCATGGGTTTTGTTTGTGGTTGGACATTGAAGCATATTTCGGAACATAACCTGCAACTTTGACAACTTTGTATAGTCAAGTGTTGATTCAAATAAGGTCTTCATTAGCCACAACAACTAGAAGTCCCTTTGTAGGAAATTGACCACTTTCTTTCCTTTTAGCACTATAGTCTTGTCCAAGGATGAATCTAACCTACATTTTGCAACTGTTAGTTCTTTTTCATAGTCTTCCCATGGCATCAAGCTTCCATCCGTGTTCCAACAACTTGGTAACCCAACTCTTTGTCTCTGGTCAAATCTGAAGTCGAAGGAAACAACAAAACTTTTGACTATTTCTAACTTGCTTTCAATCTGAATATGCAGGTTATTGTTCTCAATAGCTCTAGTGATTCCCATAATAACCTCAGTCCTGGCAACAATATACATTGTTTACAGTTCTGCTGCTGATTCCTCATTTAAAAATTTGATAATCTTCTTAGCTCTTTGTGCCCCCTTATGCATTCCTGCTTGCATGAATTCACATCCTCAACAACGATGTTGATCATTGCCCTCTCTTCGGGAATAACTCAAAAATACCCCAAGGTGGAATGCAGTTATTGTATTATATTGTCCCAAATGACTTGTTTGGCCTCGATTAAGGACATATTGCGCTTCAATCTGCTTCTCAGCTCTTTTATCTCTTCTTGAGATATTTTGTATTTCTCGGGAGTTTGCTCAATTTGTATCTTGGAATATCTTAATTGTTTATCTTTATTTCTCAATTTTGTATGGGACTGTGCCAATTGATCCTGTATCTTTTTTCTTTGTGCTTCAGAAATGTTGAGCTCAATCATTACTTTTGCTAACATTTTTGCAGGGTCATCTAATTCACTAGGAATTATAACAGTGCAAATATGACTCTTAATAATATGGTCCAATTCTTGAACCTTTTCCTTTAAGGATGGGATTTTCTAATTCCTATCAATCAACTTGATCATTAGTTGTTCTTTTTCTTTCTCCACAAGGGCTACTTTAGCAGCTTGTACAGGCTCTGTTGTGGGCATCTTTAGCCTCTGCTTCAATGTCTGGACCTCGGCTTCCATTCCTTGTATTAGAGCTTTAATTGCCTCCCTATCTTCTGGGTTAACGCCCAACTTGATGATCAAATCCTTGAAGCCTTCATTTTGTAATTATAGAACCCTAGAATATGTCTTTTCCTGCTTGATTCTATTAGAGGCCTTCTCTAGAAGCTTCTCTGCTTTGCTAACTGACAATGACGCCTTGCTTAAATTATGATATATCATCTCATCAGTCTGCCCATGCAAATTGATCTTGTTAGGTAGTGGGACATCAACAGTGTTGAGAGACAAATCCACAGTCTTAAATTCAACTCCTGTGGGAAGTAACTGGGTAGTAGGGTGCAACAGGGAGAGTTTAAATTGATTCCTCTCAAGGTCCATTGCTCAAAGCAATCTGGTCTGAGAAGGAGTCTGTTTGATTAGCTGGGACATCATCTCTCCTTTCACCTTCTGACTATTTTCTTCAATTATTTGATAATCTCTTAAAGTTGCATCTAAAATAGAGGGGTTCTCTTCTATTGTAGACACTTTCAGGTCTTTGGGGATTTAAAGTGCAATCTGCTCTGGATTTTCCATAATCATCTGGAAACCTGGTTGATCAGAGGTGCTTTCTGTTAGCTTTACCTGCATTTCTTCCTCACCTTCGGGCTATATTTTAGTTCTTTTTAATTACAGTGCCTCCTTGACATCTATATCCATTGCTTCAGGAGTGTTTCTGTTCAAATTCTTTTCCTTGGCCAAGGTTGTCTCAATTCCTATTTCTGAACTGATTGGTCAGGCCTTTTGATTTGCCTTCCACTCAATTTGTGGCCTGCTCTCATGGGAGTATGAAGTTGAGTTCACACTCTATCTTCTGTTGGAGACAATATGATGTGGATCGAATTTCCACCTCTCTCCCAATTCAAAATGAAATTCCTTCAACTTTTCTTCAGCATAAGTGATGGCTTTTTTGGAATTTACAATGAACGGGCTTACAGTATTTCGTAATTTAAACAGGTACCCTCTATGCCTGGGAAGAAAATGGACTTGGTCCACATACAGACTTTGGGTAATAAATTCCAGAGAGAAGATTCTCATAGGCATGAAAATGGGCAGTCTGTAGGGTTTTTCTTCAAATTCATATAGTTTGATCTCTGTAAAATCTTCAAGCAAATACCAGTCCCCTACCCTGGTATCGATACTAAGCTACAACAATTGCTTCTGTTGTGGTAGGATTCTTGGAGGTTTTGCACCATTTAGGATGGTATAAGCAGTTTCCATTTAGGTAGAAAAGAACTGAGAGAGACAAGAACTGAGAGAGCCCTTGATTTTCATGCTTTCTCTTAATTATATTCGTCCATTCAACCATTGATTTCCTCTGGTTCTTAGAGTCAAAAGTACTCAAACCCAAATACTCAACCTTGTCAATGTGGGTGTACAAGAAGAGATAGACTAAGATGGAGGGGTATCTGAAAAGATTGGCAACATGAAACTTCTCAAACTGGAGACTGATGGACTTAGCTAGGTATGTAGGTATATCCAAATTCATAGTGTGGTTTAACATGTGACTCAAAAACCCTAAGGCCAATTTAGTTACCTTACTCGTATGATATTCCCCTATTAGTACTAAGATTGAGGCTAAAACTTTCGGAGCATCTTGAGAAAAAATAAACATAGGATATGATTCAGCCGGTTAAGGAGTGGGCATGCCTGAAGGTGAAGTCACTGGAAACAAGGCTATTTTGTGTTTCTTTGATAATTGAGTAAAATCCAAAGACAGTGAATCTTCGTTAAAGGGATTTGGGTCTTGAACATCAGGGATACAAAAAGCCTGGCGATTGAGGTCGACCATAACCTCAAGGATGACTTCCCATCTGGAAGATGCAACACAATTCCTCTAAGGAACATATGCAGAGTCCAAGCAAGTTATGAATTCATGGAAGTGGTAGGTGGTCGACGCTATTACATAATATAGATAGGAATTTACGACCCCAAAATAATTTTTTTTGTCTAGGAAACAACCCCTACATTCAGAACGAAATTTCTTGAAGTCTAGAGGACATGTTGTATCATGAATTTCAATTTCAGTGCCCGTTAGGGGTTCTTGAGTGGAGGTATTGGATGTTGCAGGTCTTGGGATGAGTTTCTGAGGTTTATTGATATTCAACATGATGAAATTAAGGTTTGGCTCGGCGTGTAAATACCTGGAATTGAAGAATAGTCATGGAGGTTGAGTTGTATTGTTTGTAGGCTGACCTGGATGCTGGGCGGCAGGGTTATATGCACACTAAAAAAGACAAGGATCTGACAGGCTAAAAACCACGAAAAGGCCTCCTTAAAAAATTGTATTAGGTGGGGGTGGGAATTTCAATGGAGCATACAAAGGTGGGATGATATGATGGGACAATGACGTAAAAAGTGAGGTAGAGGGATGAGATGGCAGGGAGATATAGCAGACAAACCCTAGTTGACCTGCTCGCTTGACAGGTGGAGAGGCCATGCATTGGGCAATAGGGCGGTTTTACAAATCCGTTTACCATCTTCCACATGCTCTGTTGGTGGTTTCTGAGAAAAGAGTTGGGGGTGGCGCAATCGATCGTAGTCGTTGATCGGTTGATCGATGGGATTTCAACTTTGATTTGTGTTGATCCCGATCACTTTTAAATCCTGTGCAAGTTGAAGTTGTGCAATAGCATGTGATGTGACCACTATACGATGTTGCCCAATCCGCCACTAGAGTTGCACGATGGTTAGTGTTTAAGTAAAGTGTCACGGGATCACCTCCTCAAGTTGTGTGTTAGGCCCTAACAAGGTTAGACCAAGTAGAAATAATAATACAACATATTCTAACCTTAGCATGAAACTTTTCTCCTACCTTTCTTTCTTTCCATTTTCCTTTTCTTTTTCTCCTTTTTTATATTTTTTTTCTACATATCTTTTGATTTTTTTTATTTTTTTTCTTCTTCCCTTGTTTGTTTATATTTTGGAAAAATAGCAAGAAGAGCTACAACAGTGACAACTCTACATATCCTGTGAAGGGCTTTAGTTTTGTTAAATTTCATTTCGACTCTAGGGACTCTGTTCGTCTTCATGATGTGATGTATGTTTCGAGACTAAAGAAGAGCTTGGTATCTATATCTGCCTTTAAAGATAAAAGGATGAGAGTTTCCTTCATAAGAGGAAAGGTCCTCACCTAGTCTATGGAGTCTTGAATAAGAGATGCTTTCACCTTGGGATCTAGAATTGAAGGACTCTATAGAGTCAATGGAAGACCATTGCAAGCTATGGTCCATGATATCAATTATCAAAGTGACCTATGGCATTGAAGGTTGGCATATCTACATTACAAAGCCCTACCTAAAGTAAGAAAGTTGGTTTTTGGGATGCCTAATGTTCAATCTAGTCATGATAGTGTATGTCCCAAATGTGCTAGTGGAAAGAAGACAAGGGTACCATTCCACTCCAGCAAAAATAGGACTAATGATGTTCTACAACGCATCCACTCCGACTTATGTGGACCCATGCCTATGCACTCCCTTGGTGCATACCTCTATTATATTATATATATTGATGACTTCTCCAAGAAAACATGGATATTTTATTTGAAGCATAAGGATGAAGCGTTTGACATGTTCAAGGACTTCAATTCGTTGATAGAGAATCAAACATGGAAGAGAATCAAAGTTTTTGCTTCTGACAATGGTGGAGAGTATACCTCAAATGAGTTTGTTGACTTTTACAAGGAGGGTGGAATCAAGAAAGTGATAACTCCTCCAATGGGTAGGAATGCTCCTCCACTAGGTGGTGGTGGTGGACCACCATCTCTTGTATCTACCTCATGCTCTATCTCCTCCTCTGGCTCACTATCTGAAAATACCTGTATATAGTGGGCCTTGCCCTTGGTACACCGATGCCCTGGTGCCCATGGCTCCTAACAAGTGAAGCATAATTTCCTCCTCCGAAGGTCCCTCCTAGTCTCATTATCCCATTGTCCTCTCCCTGTCCACTCCTTCTGAGGAGGTTTGGCGTCTTTCCGCTTTTGAGGGAAAGGGGGTCTGTTAGGTGTTGAAGCCCTTGTCTTTGGGACATCGTCAAGTATGTCCCATGCCTGACTAATGGCATCTTGCAATGACATTGGTTTGTATGCTCATACCCAACCATACAGTGGCTCTACCAACCCCTCAATAAACAACATAATCAGTCTCACATCTAAGATATCTGAGACTATCACTGCAAGTCTCTGAAAGTCGGCTATATATGCCTATGTGTTGCCTAACTGCTTTAGGTTAGCCAACTCCCTGAAGTGTAGCTCTGGATCCTTCCTATCGAACCTCTGCACCATTCTGCGAGTGAACTCGATATAAGATGTGACAATGGCATGCCTAAGCGTGACCAACCCGTGATACCACCACTCTTGCGCATCCCCCTCAAAATGTAGTGTGGAAAATTTAATGGCATCCGTCTCTTACATAGGGTTCAAATGAAGGTAAGTATCCAATTTTTGCGCCCATGCTCTCGTTGAACTCCTGGCTGACCCATCAAAATTGGGTAGTGTCACCTTTCCTGCCAATCTCTAATTATCCCAATCTGCCTCTAGAAGAAGACCCTACCCCTAGCCTTTAGTTCTCTTTCAGATGGAAATAGTCTACAAAAGTTAGAATCCGCTTAACTCTGGGATACAGTGCCTCATACTCATCAACCCCATCGGTGAACGACCTAATCAGCTCAGTGAATGCATCGACCTATCTCTCTCGCTCTGGCTCCCCAGTGAAGCGAGGCATGGTGGGTCTAATAGTCATCCTGTAGGTGTGAGTGTGTTGGTGATTTGCGTGTACATATACATGGCTACCCTCTCCTATCCGGGAACCTCCTTCTCCCTCATTGGCTTCTCCTTGCGGCCATCCCTGCATGTTCTGCAATTGCAGACCTATCATATGCCTCATCATCTTCATCATTTGTTGGTTCAACCTTGTTAGCTCCTCCAATAGTGGGTCACGCCCCCCTGTATTGGTTGCTCATCACCACCATTGTTCCCCATGAAGTCCCTGGTGTTCTCAAGATCTGTATCTGAAAATGCTCATGCTCATCCTCTCTACCACGACCCGTTCCTCTACCTTTGCCTCTACCTCTTGGATGGTAAACTGCTCCACCAAAAGCCCCTGTCATCACCTGCTCTTGAGCCCACATATGGCCACGAACATGCTCTAATACCACTTTAATATTCTAACTAGAGAAATACAGTGAATATAAAAAACATGAACTAAGTGAACTATGCTACAACAGATAAATTTAACATGCAAGTTGGAATTCAACACATGCAAATAAAATAAGAACGCCATTGAGCAGGAACAATAATTTTGAGCCATTTTATTATAAATTGCAAGCCAGTCCTTATACAAAATGAAGTGAAATGAGTGCACCTAGGCTTGCTACAACAAACATGCAAAACCCAGGTGAGCAAGAGTGAAATTCCACACTGAAACTAGCTCACTAGTTGTACGCTCTGCCTAGAAAACCACTGCTACTGCTGCTGGAGGAAAATTGTGATTTGGGCACTTAAATCTTCCCCAAAAATTCTGCAAAATTAGAGACACGCTCCTCAAACCCTAACCGACCAAACCCAAAAATCTTTTGGGCTAGTTCTAACTACCTAAATTGCTCAAATTTAGTGCGTAATTCCTAGTTGTCGGCCTTGTGTCCAACCCAAAAACGCTACTGCAATTCTGCCCCAAATCCTTCCTCAAATGGCTAGCAAATACTCAGTAAAATACTTTCGGAAATATGTGAGAAATTCCTGCCTTTCTCTTGCTCCAAATCACACTTCAACTCCTGCATGCCCAAAAAAACCTTTGCGCAAGTCCTATAGATGATAAATTTAGCTCTCTCAAAAGCAACGATCTCCTGCCCTGCAAATCACCCAAGAAACTTGTCCTGCTCTAGGGGAGATTTCTACAATTTCTTCGGATGAAACTCCTTTGGGAACCTGTCCATGCAATTCTACCTCTGCGTGTGCCAAAAATCTTGCACTGGCAAAAGAAAGTGATGAAATGGCTCACAAATGCTGGAAATTCGATCCTTCGATCAATTCCAAAATTCTATCCTGGGGTGACACTCTTTTTCACCGAAAGAGAGTTGGAATCTCCACTTGGAAATCCCTTGTGCTAAACAACACTTGTTGACTTGGCTAAACAACTCAAGAAAACTCTATATTCTAAAATTGCATCGTCAAAAGCCACAAAATGAGGCCTTCCTCTTTTATCTATAGTTGTTGCTCACCTCCACCTTGTAGGTTCCACTAATTCGATTTCCCCTTTACCTTCCTTCCTATTTGGTTCAATTTCCTGCAAGGAGATTGATTTCCCCTTTTTGGGTGGCCCCCACAACCCACAAATATTTTAATTTATCCTTTCTCCTAAGTTTGGTCTTCTCGTTCCTTTTCAAAATTAATTTATGCCTCCATACCCACTTCTCCTAAGTTTAGTGGCCAATATTTGTTAATCGCCAAAAAATAAAAAATTGTGAATTCCCCTTAGCAAAATTATTTATTGGGGACATGAAAAAAATGGCTAATGTATGGAATTGCTGCTTCTAGGCTATGCTATTTTGTGCCCTAATTGTTGAAAATAAATTTTGAAAGGATATCTAGTTGAGTATTGCATATGTTATTCATTGTACATGTAATGAATGTTCCCAGTGGAGGAAATCTTTAATCTCTCCATCAAACTCCATTTTCTTTTTAAGTGGATAAATGCTAAAATTTGATATCTAGGGGATCAATTTTTAGCCTCCTTAGAAAGGATCTAGCTTGTCTATCTCATCTTTGACTCCATATGCCTAGAAGACAAGGAACTAGTCCAAGTCATTGGTGATCAATCCTAAGTTCTCTCCATAATTTTCTCTCCCACAATTGGTCCTTTTAAGGCCAGGGAGAAATTTTAGGGAGGAGGCTTTCTGGTGATTTGAGAGCCTAAACATCAAGCTTAGGGTCTAGGATTCATGTGCTCAAAGTTTGGTACATTGTATTTTATTATATTATTAAAGTGACTCTATGATTTTAAATTTTCTTTATGAGCAAAAAGGTACATGGTACAAAAAGTTAATAAAGTGACTAGAGGGGCTCATTAATGAAGTGGGAGACATTAGAGGGAGTTAATGTGAGATTAGATCTTTACCCTTGATCAAGAGAAGCTGAGATCTAATCTTAACCCTTGATTTTAGGGACAGGGCTTCTTAGCATTAGAGAGACTAAAACGGGAGAAAAGGTAAAGGAGGCTATTCATTCTTCAAGTGTAGAGTTGGAGAAGAGAGGAGGAGAAGAGGTGAAGAAACTGAGATAGCAGGTGTTTGTTGAAGGAGAGACTATCAACAACTTGAATCCCAAGGTTGGGCTATGGCACACATATCGAGAACGTACATGCAAGTACAGAGTTCTCTCCAATGCACATTTCAAGGCTAGTAACATGAATTTTGGGGAGGATTTAGAGCTTTAAATGCAACTCTGACATGCCCAAAAATCAAGGAAGAAATTCTAGTCAGAGGGCACGAAAATAAAGGCCATATTGTAAGTCTGTCAGCACGATCTTTTAGGAGAAAAATTGTTGTAAGTCGCACGAAAAACAAGGGCAGACAGTCTAGTGTGAGGCACAAATTTCAAGGGGTCAAAGTTTGACCTGTAGCATGAAATTCAAGGAAGAAAAGTGTTGGACAGTGACCTAAATTCCAAGGCATAGTTTCCAGAATAGTGGCACCAATTTCGAGAACAGTGGCACGAGTTTCAATGAGAGATAATTATTCCTTGTGTATTTAATGTTGTAAATTCTTTGAGATAAAAGCAAATAAAAATCGTCTTCCTACTAGTTTTCCCTTTGAGGCTTTTCCAAGGTCTAGTTGAGCAAAAATCAATGTCCAAAATATTTATGCATGCTTGTGAAATTTTTTATCTTCTAAAAGTGAAAGTGAAAAGCAGTAGGACCTTCTAGTGTTTCTATTGAATTTATATTCATGTTTAATCTTAACATTTAACCATGGGGTTTGGGCTAGGTTACCAAGATCCAGATCTGGATACGGATACAAATCTGTTGGATTTTTGAAAAGCCAGGATCTGGATACAGCGAGGATACGACAAGTACAAAAATATATAATAATATTTTTTTAAATTTTAGAAAATACATTTGATGTTTAAAATCAAAACCATTCATGAATCACAACATTAGAACTAAAATTATTTGATAATTTATGAATCTGAACACTGAAATGATGCATCTTATCTCATACAAAGATGATATTAGTGAATACAAAATAAGTGTTTCATCAATGATCACTTTATTAATATGATAATATAGAGGAGGCTTGTCTACAAATCATGAAATGGGTCTACATCATCATCATCTGCATATTGCAATGCTACATCATGAATAGACGATCGTGCACCAAGAATGTTAAATGTTGTTGTAGAAGTAGGAAGTGGTTGTGTAGCGTCCTCAAGTAGATTAAGGTGAGTCATGGTATTCAATGTCATGTTCAAGTTAGATATCTCAGGTTCCACATCCCACATCCTACTTGGACCTTTTTTATACTCTGAAGTAGAATGTGATAGAAGGCGAAGGTTGGAATGGACATATACAAGATCCTCAGCCTTCGTTGCTCCCAATCTGTTTCTCTTTACCGAATGGATGAAGCCATATGTACTCCAATTCCTCTTAGCCGATGAGGAACTAGCAACCTGTGATAACAACCTCTTGGCTAGAGTTGAGAGATAAGTGCATCTCCACCATGGAAGCCCCTCCAAGTAATAGGATCCATATGCCCCTGATCATCCATGGCTAGTGGATCTGAAAAGATCCTAGTGGATTGTACAAATGCTCCAAATTCCTCGCGTACTTCCTTTGCAATTCCAACTTCCCTATAGATTTTCCTCAAAGTTGTCTTGTATCTCTGTACCGCTTCAAAATATCTGTTTGGCGCTTCTCTACCAAATAAAGACAATATTTTGGAATGGTAATATTTGGGGTGTAGTGTATACGCCAAAAGGTGTAATGGTGTGGTCATTTTGTTCCACCTTTTTGTAACTATGTCTTTCACTTTACTGTAAAATACTTCAAAGGGGTCATGCTCCCTTGCCTCGATAATTTCCCGTATTTTCTCCAACATACTATCTATGTTTTCATAGGCTTCCCCCAAGCAAGGCATATCTGTGTCAAATGCCCTGATCATGGTTAGAATATGTTCTCTGAACTGCAAAAGGTATTGGATCTTGTCCCACCATGCATCATCAAGAATGATAGACTTTATTCTTTGTCCTCTATTAGAAGTTGAAGTCCTCCATGATTCCCAAAGAGGGTCAATGATCATTGTTTGTAATGCTCATCTGACCTTCAAAATCCTCTTTATGACTAAAGTGTGGGAAGCAAAACGAGTTTCGACAACCTACATAAACATCTTGAAAAGTCAAATCTTAAATCAGACATAAAATAAATTGAACATTAAAATTGAGAACTCATATTGCATAACATTGATTAAAAATGGAGTACCTTTAGTAGCTCCTGTTATCACTCCTCCGAATCTCCAAGGCTGAGGAAGAGTCCAGTTGACGTAACAACAGACCAATCTTTTGACTTGGTAGCTAGCCCTACCAAGCCTGAGAGGGCTCTCTCTAAAGGATCACAGCCAAAAGGGCTAGATAGATTAGGTTTTTAGGCTAGATGTAAAGTGTAGAGGGTCATTTGATTTGATTTGGTTGGGTAGTCACAAGGATGAGTGAATTAGGTCAAAGAATGAACTAGGTTAGAGCAAAGTGAATTAGAATTGCAGACATCTGATGGGGCAAGTTAGGCAAGGTACTTTAAAATTCGTAGTATAGTGATGAGATGGTTTAGACTAGTGAGATGCTAAAAAGAGCATGAGGGTCATGAATTCTTTTTAAACTGAAGAAATTAAACAATCTATGATGATTTTCCCAAAATAGTGCATACAAAGATGAATTCTGCTTATCACACCTTGAAAATCAAACATAATTAGAGTGAAACGGATCATGAAAGGAACAAAACATTCACACATATGGCACTGAAGAAGAAACAAGATCAGAATACCATGCCACGGAAATCCTACCAAAATGGCTGAAAGCGATTACAACATCCAAGAGAGTCCAACCCTTTCTTACTTCAAATGATGAAGTATTTATACAAATTCTAAACTAAAATATCTTGATAAAAATCTTAAGATCTTTTTACAAATATCCTAAACTGTTTTGCACAAATAGAAATGAAATGTAGGACATTAAAAACTAATGTATCTTCATGGCACTATCATTATGGATTTTTGTTGACAAGGAAGAGAAATTTGAATTTGATTGCAACTCTTAGTTGATGGGGTGGCTAACTGTCTTAGAACATTTTCCTCCCGTAATTCTGCAAAATAGGGTCCATTCATCCCTTTGTATATCTCAATCCGAGAAAGATCTGTAAAAAGTAAGAGAGGTTATTGTAAATAAATATTTCTTGAGATAAACCTCTCTCAGTTTCCCAAAATTCATCTCCAATTGTTCCCAATATTCTCTGTAAAAAAGTGACTGAAACAGGACTTTACAGAGTCCGAAAAATAGGCTGTAAAGATGTACTATCTCTCATTTTATAATAGTTGTGTAAAATTTGAAGTAGGTTATTGTACTTTGGCATATTAGGAACACAAACCTCCTCCAGTTTCTCAAGATTCATCTCTGATTGGCGACAATATGTTCTGCAAAAGTATGACTAAACAGGAAAATTTGGGAAAATATGTCTGCAAAGCTTCATCTGTATATCCCAAACCATAATAGTTGTTAGAAAACTAAGAGACGTTTTTGTACATGAGAATGTTGGCAGAAGAAACCTCTTTCAATTTGTGAAAATTCATCCTCATTGGTTTGGAAACCATGTTTGAAATCAATGTGGCATATAGGAAAAAGCATAGTTTCAACTGATCATGAGATAAATGAATGACGTGGATGCGGGAGATGACATGGCAGTTAGGGAATGGAGGGTAACATAACCAGGAGTGCATGGGAAAAGGTCAAGGGAGGTAGATGGAGTGTAGGTGAGTTAGGTTTTTTTACAAGGAGTAAATTTTCGAATAAGGACCTAGGTGAAATGATAAAAATTTCAAATGGGACACTAATATGCTATAAAAGAGGAATTTTGATCAGTGATGGAAGTATGAAAATATTGACACTATCATTGGCCTTATTTGGGGATGGCAGCTCCTTGGAGGTGCCAAGAACACTGTAGACCAAGTAGCCTAACCATGTGGGCCAATACAGTTAAAAACTTACAACCAAACTGAACACTGAAAACACACACACTGCAAACTGTAAACCAGATGTTGAAGGATGCTTGTCCAACAAGCTTATTGCACACTTATTTACTGCAAAATCACTAAATCAAGTGATACTAAAGTGCCAAATCAACCAATCAAGCAGCGGTTGTAATGATGAGGTTGTTTGACGGTGCTTGAACCAAAACATAATTGTAAATTCTACCAGCTATATATACACATAATACCTCTAGCTCTATAAAAGGAAATATGTTTTGTCGTTCAAGCTAAGAAAATATTCCATATATGCTACTATAGGATCATAAAAACCAAATTCTATCTGCTGCCCCAACTCATTAACATATGCTCTCAGCTGGAGATTGTCACATCCCTACTGTAAATCAAAACATCCGTCAATCCAACCATCCAAGGGCAGCCTTACCTTTTCTTCTTTGGGAGGAGGTAGAGTTTCTAAGGACTGTTTAGGATCTTGGAAATCATATGATTCAATTTGAACATCAAATAGTTCAATTTCATTTTCTAATCTTTTAGCAACTAAACCAAGGTGTGAGTCGGTTGGATTTCAAAAAACGAAACATTGATGTTGAGAAATTTTGATCAATCTGAAATTCTGCTAACTCATTCCTTAAAGTTAGTAATATTTCCCTAGATAAAGGATTTTCCACATACCCTGTCATCGGTGATTATCATCAATGCTCTGAAATATGGATTCTTTGGCAGTGAAGTAGCTTTGAACTTTGAAGCTCGAGATCTTGAACAATGGAGTCGCCAGGTGGATGATTCAACCTTCTTGTGTTCGATTGTTGTCCACCATCAACAACCGGATCTAAGTTGTTGTCATTCTTTCCCAAGGAAGATGGAGCTTTCATCCCCGGCAACGGTGCCACTATGTTAACACTCCTCTGGATCTCCAAGGCTAAGGAAGAGTCTAGCTGACGTAACCACAGACCAATCTTTTGACATGGTAGCTAGCCCTACCAAGCCAAAGAGGGCTCTCCCTAAAGGATCACAGCCAAGAGGGCTGGATAGATTAGGGTTTTAGGCTAGATGTAAAGTGTATAGGGTCGTTTGATTTGATTTGGTTGGGTAGTCACAAGGATGAGTGAATTAGGTCAAAGAATGAACTAGGTCAAAGCAAAGTGAATCAGAATTGCAGACATCTGACGGGGCAAGGTAGGCAAGGTACTTTAAACTTTGTAGTATAGTGATGAGATGGTTTAGACCAGTGAGATGCTAAAAAGAGCATGAGGGTCATGAATTATTTTTAAACTAAAGAATTCTACTTATCACACCCTGAAAATCAAACATAATTAGAGTGAAATGGATCATGAAAAGAACAAAACATTCACACATATGAAACTGAAGAAGAAACAAGAACAAAATACCATGCCTAGGAATCCCACCAAAATAGCTACAACTTCATCCAATATATTCCATGCCAAAGTCTGAAAGCTATTACAACATCCAAGAGAGTCCAATTCTTTCTTACTTCAAATGATGAAGTATTTATATAAATTCTAAACTAAAATCTCTTGATAAAGATCTCAAGATCTTTTTACAAATATCCTAAACTGTTTTGCACAAATAGAAATGAAATGTAGGACATTAAAAACTAATGTATCTACTTGGAACTGTCATTATGGATTTTTGTTGACAAGGAAGAGAAATTTGAATTTGATTGCAACTCTTAGTTGATGAGGTGGCTAACTGTCTTGGAGAATTTTCCTCTCGTAATTCTGCAAAATAGGGTCCAGTCATCCCTTTGTATATCTCAATCCGAGATAGATCTGTAAAAAGTAAGAGAGGTTATTGTAGATAAATATATTCTTGAAATAAACCTCTCTCAATTTCCCAAAATTCATCTCCAGATGTTCCCAATATTCTCTGTAAAAAGGTGACTGAAACAGGACTTTACAAAGTCCGAAAAATAGGCTGTAAAGATGTACATGTATCTCTCATTTTATAATAGATATGTAAAATTTGAAGTAGGTTATTGTACTTTGGCATATTAGGAACACAAACCTCCTCTGGTTTCTCAAGATTCATCTCTGATTGGCCACAATATGTTCTGCAAAAGTATGACTAAACAGGAAAATTTGGGAAAATATGTCTACAAAGCTTCATCTGTATATCCCAAACCATAATAGCTGTTTGAAAACTAAGAGAGGTTTTTGTACATGAGGAGGTTGGTAGAAAAAACCTCTTTCAGTTTGTGAAAATTCATCCTCATTGGTTTGGAAACCATGTTTGAAATCAATGTGGCGTATAGGAAAAAGCATAGTTTCATCTGATCATGAGACAAATGAATGACATCGATGTGGGAGATGACATGGCAGTTAGGGAATGGAGGGTAACATAACCAGGAGTGCATGGGAAAAGGTCAAAGGAGGTGGATGGAGTGTAGGTGAGTGAGGTTTTTTTACTAGGGCTACCATTAGTGAGTAAATTTTTGAATGAGGACCTAGGTGGAATGATAAAAATTTCAAATGGGACACTAATATGCTATAAAAGAGGAATTTTGATCACTGATGGAAGTATGCAAACACTGACAGCCTGACACTAACAGCTCCAACTTTGCAAAACTCCGATATATGGCTTGGGACATTGAGTGATTGGTGACAAACATTTGGATCTCCTTTGATGCTACATATATTTCATTGATCCACTCAATCTCACCAATCTTGGCTAGCATAAGGTTCAATGAATGCACGACACATGGAGTCTAGAAGATGTGATTGTATTGACCCTCCACAATCAGGCCCGCTGCTCTACAAACCTTTGCATTGTCTGTGATAACTTGGACAACATTTTGTGACCCCACACTTTCTATTGCATCAATAAGAATTGTCGAGATGAATGTTGCATCTTTGTCCGCTCCACTGCAATCAATGGCTTCAAAAACATTGCTCCTTGGGGACAAATTGCGATAATATTAATTAAAGGGCGATTTCTTTGGTCTCTCCATCCATCAGAAATGATGGACATGCCTATTTCTGCCCATGTATCACAGATTGATTGTAATTGTCTATCCACAAATTGTCTTTCTAATGTTAACGAAGTGGTGCATACCTTTTCATACCTAAGGCTCTTGTATCCTTTTGGTGCTTCATTAACAGCTTTAATAATTTGTTGCAAATAAGGAGAGCGTACCAAATTGAATGCTAGCCCATTTGCATCGATGCAACGAGCGACATGCTCATCTGCAACTTCTCTACCCTGGTTATTGAATGTTGCTTCAAGAGGTCCTAGAGTAGGTCTTTTATTAATTGTCAAAGCTGGTGTAGATGGCAATGAAGACTTGGTTGTAGAGGCTTGCACAGGGAGTTCTCCCTTGCTGAATTTCCTATCAGCAACATCTTTCAAAGATGCATAAAACTTAACTTTTGCAGGACTCAAACCTGTCCCAAGTTGGCCATTTGGACCATTGAGACCATTGCATACTAACACACCTGTTTTAGTTTGCCCATTGAGATGGGCCTTCACGCTAGTGTATGAGCCATTTCGAATGCTATTACATTCACTACTCCATTTGTACGAACCACCACAAGAGTTTTTGCCAAGAATTTCCACATATTGCCATAAAGGAGATCTTGGATCTTTATTGACATTTATTCCTTCACTGGGTTCATGTTGTGATGGTTCCATGTTTATCACCTGCATTTATAATAAAATATAAATTAATAAAATTATCACCCAAAAACAAATCTAATTGTTATTCCTAATAGATATATATGCAAATGTGTAAGGCAAAATAAAATACAAAAAATATAAAATTCTAAATTATTATTTTATAATAAATAATTTAAAATTTAAAAACAAATAATTATATATATACTTAATTAAAAACAACAAAATAAACATATAATACTATACGAACATATTGATATAATATTATAAAGTACAAATAAAAATTTTTTTATCTTTAAAAAAATATTTAATTTTTAAACATATAAAGTTATAATTCAATAAAAAATAAATTAAATGAAATCAAACATTGTTTATTAAAAAAATATATTGATTTAAATATATATATAATATATATTATCAATGTCAAAAAGAATTTTTTAATTAAATCTTTATAATGGAAAGTTGAAAAGTTATTAAAAAACTTGATGCCTAAATTAAAACATTACCTGCATTTGCACCGACGACACTACCTAACACCAACTGCTGCGACAACTCTGCTTCAGGACTCGACTCCGCACGACTACGGTGGCTAACTTAAGCTCGGACGGTCTAGTAAATTAGAACTATTATCTACACAATGCTCCCATGATTCTGCTTGACCACGAATACTCCTACGTCTCTGCCAACCAAGACTCGCTCTGCTCCTCCCACCACTCGGCTCGACTACCATGATTGAGCCACGCATCTATTTCTTGAATCTTCGACCTTTTATAGAATGTGTTGAAGCTATAATGATTGCTAAACTGAAGCCATGCTAATAGGTAACTAAAAGTTCGATTAACGCTAACTAGCTAACCAGCAGTAGAATGGGTAACTAAAAGTTTTGAGTTGGCTTGACTGAATGTTAACAGAGGATCTCGCGTGCGTTATCCGCCTCCAAAACCCACTGGAACTGCAGTCAATTGAAAAAATGCCTACAACTTTGTATTAACTAAGTCGCTAACTGACCATACATGGATCCTAGTGTATCCGTATCCATACCAATTTCGGGTTCGAGGATTCGCAGTTCCACCTCTTGCCCCCAGTGGATCCGGTAACGTAGGGTTTGGGCATTAAACTTGATGAGAAAAACAAATTGAAACTAGGTGGGGCTACAAGACACCCAAAATTACTACAGTCTCTATATAGAAAGCAATATGCCTCCAATTGGAGCCTTGGGCCATTGTTGTGTCTTTCTTGTATAGTGCCTATTTGAGTCACCTTGTGCCTTAACACTTGAATATCTATCTTATGTGACCTTCTCACATACCTGGACTCCTCCCATCAGTGAAATTCCGTAAAGAGTAGGGACTTTTGGCTGTGGCGATAGTGGGCCATCAATCCATTGTTGTCACTTAGTCTAGCTTTAGCCTTGCAAGGTACCCCTCTCCAAGGCCTGCTAGATTTTGTGGCAACAAGACAAATGTTGGAATTTCTATGTGTAACTGTTAGAAATCCTTCATGTACTTTCTCATTTATATCTTCCTACTTGTTTTGTTAATTAACAAGTTATTTACCATGTAAATATTGAAAATAAATACTAGTACATGCTCAACACATACAGAGCATCAACTGAAAGAAAAACACTTACACAAGTGACATAGCTATTTTTGGACTAATGTCCCTAGAAAAACCCAATGCGAGAAAATCGGTGCAGCTATCTGAGGGTTTTATTATTAAGTAGTTTCAGAATACAATCTGGATGCCAGAAATGGCTCACCCAACAGAGAATGCTCTCAGTAGAAGTACCTCTCAGTCGAAGACATATTCCAACTAAAAATCCTTGTATGAACAATCCCACAGCTCTCAGCTCCAATCTGCCCCACTAAATCTCCCAACGTCTGCCTCTAAGGTCTGCGTCAACCTCTCTGGCCCAACGTCAGCCTAGCGTCACTCCAACTAGCCCTGCGTCAGCCTCTGGAGGCTCTGCATCACCGTCTGGAGCCTCTGTGTCACCCATGCTAGCTCTCTCTAGCACTGCGCAGCTCTTGGCTGCCTCTGCGTGGCCTCTGGCTACTTCTGCGTGGCCTCTCGCTGCTTCTAAGTGGCCTTTAGCTCACTCGATGTCAACCCTCTCTCGGCTTGTGTGTTGATGCTCTCGGTACCCTTTGTGCCTCTCTACTTCTGTATTCACTGCCCCTCAACTGCAACTCTGATCACTCCTCTATTTCTTCAATAAGCCCTGCCACAGAAAATCGAATTCTTGATCAACTCGATGTGTTCTGCAAGTGACCCTCAAGCCTCTTCTTATACTTTTCTCGTTGACAAATCAACAACAGAGATTAAGTCCCTAATCAATGACTAAGATTAGATCTGGCTTGATCCATGACTTTTGGACCATTCTAACTCAATTTTATATTAATTCACATTAATATTTTATTTTCCCTAAGTTTAGACTTAGGGACTCCATTAAAAATATTAATTATTTTAATATCTCCTAAACTGGTTAGATTCTGCCCAAACCATTTCTGGCTATTGGAGATCCCATGTGCTTTAGCCTCTCCACCAATTTTCGTGGCTAGAGCATATTCAATGCTACCCCAAATCAATACTCCCTCTTAGCAAGGACTGTGCTCTAGTAATACTCCTCACTGAGCATCACCCTAATCATTCGACATTGGTCCTTGTGTTGATGTTAGGCCTGCTTCCCAACATCCTCTGCACTGCTGCATCATGTACTTCTATCCATGGCCCTGCCACTGCCACTGTTGCATCTGTACAATAGCTCCCTCTACATCTGTGTTGTTGCCCATGGCCCTGCCACTGCCACTGTTGCATCTACATTGTAATCCCTCTCATTATGCTGCATTGTGCTGCCCATAGCACTGCAACTGCTAACTACTGCACTGCAACTCAGTTACCAAGAAGTAGTTAACTGATCTCTCAACTCTGACATCTTCGTCCGTTCTGCTACTCCTCTTTGAAGCTCCTGTAGCAAGGTATAATCCAAAAGGTTGGGTACCTCGAGGATCTTTCACCTCATCGCCTATAGTCCGTCTGACTACAGCTCGATGTCTCCCCACTTCCTCTCACGAGGTGCCTGAGCTCATGCTCAGTCATCATTTGTCTTCACTTCTTCCTCCGCCCTTGCTGCCATAGCCTTGGTCTTAGAAGACTATCCCTTGCTCTTCTTCCTCGGACATTGGCTCCCATAATGACCCAGTTCCCCACAGTGGAAGCATTTGACCTTGGAGAGGTCCTTCCTCTTTCGTTTCTCCTACTTTCCCTCAGATGCTAGGGCAACATCCTCCTCTTCCTCCTTGACTCTGACCCCCTTGCCACTGCTTCTTGCCTTGGTTAGCCTTCTAATCTCTTCCCAACGAAGAGCCGCCCATAGTTCCTCCCAATCTGGAAGGATCGATTTGCACAGTATGCTCTAGACAAATACCTCCCAGTCCTCTGAGACTGCGTTCAATGCGGTCCTCACCATTAATTCCTGATCCGGTGTGGCTCCTATGGAAGTTAGTTGATCTCGGATCTCCTTGAATTGATCGAAGAAGATGTCAATCTGTTCTCCTTTCTACATCTGATTTGACCACAACTGATTTTCTAGTAGCATTTTCCTTTGCACGAAAGTATGCTGATACAATTTTGTCAGGGCCTCCCACATCGCATTTGCCATGTCCTTTTCGGCAATACGTGGTACTACATGGTCCTTGACCCCATCAAGGATGATGCACTTGGCCCTCGCCATTGCCTCCTTGTACTTATCGTTCTCAGCCGGGACAACTGGGGTCCCTATCGTTTTCAAGGCGAAGTCCTTGAGACGATTCCTGTCTAAAACGGACAATATCCTGGCCTTCTAGACTACGAAGTTTAAGGCTCTATCTAGTCTGTCCTAATCTCTTACCCCGTTCATTGCCATCTCACTGCTCCTCTTTCAACTCTTTCGAGTCTCTCTACTTCCCTCCTGGAAGTTCTCGGTGTGACTCCCTCTGAGCCTCGATTTCCCTTCTAGAAACCCCTTTGCCAATGTTGAGAGGCCCCCACTCCAATCGTTAGTGCAGTTGAAGTACTGATCTAGATTTCTTGGCTAGAAATCCTAGTTGGCAACTCCCTCCTTGGTTTTGCCCTGTTAGGTACTGTTTTGACCACAGTACCCCACCAGCTTCACTCCGCAACTTCTCCATAGCCTCCTATGCCCCAGAAACTGAAGGTTAGAGCCTATAGACTCTGCACAATCCCAGCACCAGCAAAATGCGCTCCTCCTGGCCACAGGCGTCTTTCCTGTCTAAGAAAGATGATCGGGCATTGCATAGGTCAGGTCTGCTCCTTTCTGCCACTGCGCTAATCCTTCTTCCGACTCAAACTTGATGACGCAAGCACTGTGTCACCCCTTCCTTGCTGCTTTTCCACTAGGAACAACTTCTATCACTTAGGACAGTTGTTTCTACTGCTATTGCTCTACTCGGCTGATGCCCTTAGCTCTCCTGTGATCTACAACCATGCTCTGATACCATGTTGGAATTTCTAAGTCTAATTGTTAGAAATCCTTCATGTACTTTCTGATTTATTTCTTCCTACTTATTCTATTAATTAACAAGTTATTTACCATGTAAATACTAAAAATAAATACATGTACATGCTCAACACATACAAATCATCAACTGAAGGAAAAACAAGAACACAAGTGACATCTTTATTTTTCGACTAATGTCCCCGGAAAAACCCAATGTGGGAAAACCGGTGCAGCTATCTAAGGGTTTTATTATTAAACAGTTTCAGAATACAATCCGGGTGCCAAAAATGGCTCACCCAACAGACAATTCCCTCGGCAGTAGTACCTCTCAGTCGGAGACAGATATTCCGGCTAAAAAACCCCAGATGAACAATCCCACATCTCTCAGCGCCAATCTGCCCCACGAAATCTCCTAGCGTCTGCCTCTAGGGTATGCGTCAGCCTTTCTGGCCCAACGTCACCCCAACTAGCCCTGCATCAGCCTCTGGAGCCTCTGCGTCACCCACGGTGGCTCTCTCTGGCACTGCACAACTCCTGGTTCCCTCTGCGTGGCCTTTGGCTGCTTCTGCGTGGCCTCTAGCTTGCTCAGCTTCAACCCTCTCTCGGCTTCTGCATTGATGCTCCTGATACCCCCCTCTCTGCCTCTCTGCTTCTGTATTCACTGCCCCTCAATTGCAACTTTGATCACTCTTTCCATTTCCTCAGCAAGCCCTACCCCATAAAATCAAATTCCTGATCAACTCGGTGTGTTCTCCAAGTGACCCTCAAGCCTCCTCTCATACTTTTCTCATTGACAAATCAATGGCCGAGATTAAGTCCCTAATCAACAGCTAAGATTAGATCTAGCTTGATCCATGAGTTTTGGACCATTCTAACTCAGTTTTATATTAATTCACATGAATATTTTATTTTCCCTAAGTTTAGACTTAGGGACTCCATTAAAAATATTAATTATTTTAATATTTCCCAAACTGGTTAGATTCTGTCCAAACCATTTTTGAGTATTGGAGATCTCATGTGCTTTAGCCTCTCCACCAATTTCCGTGGCTAGAGCACAGCCGATGCTACCCCAAATCAACAACAAAAATTAGCAACTAATCTGCTTCCCCAAAACCCAAAGCTTCAATCTTTTTTCCTTTTTTTCTTTGTTTGATGAAATATCACTTAAAGTAGTATTTCAGATTTTTACCATTGATGAGAAATCTCTTGTGATATCCATCCAAGTTGGCCGACTGAAAGGTATTAGGACCCACTCTTGCAGCAATGCGATATGGGCCTAAGTTCTAACC
Source organism: Pinus taeda (assembly GCA_000404065.3). Taxonomy (NCBI): domain Eukaryota; kingdom Viridiplantae; phylum Streptophyta; class Pinopsida; order Pinales; family Pinaceae; genus Pinus; species Pinus taeda. Next base: position 53,449 of record APFE030494191.1, on the reverse strand, counting down.
ATACATAGTCAAACTTACAATGCTCACATGGTTTTTCGTTTCTCTTATCCCACAGTAACACCGCATTGCCATTTGAAACTCTTTTCCTTATGCATTCCTGTGAAACACAATTTTGACCTGGGCCTGATAATCAGTAAATGGCATGTATGCTATCTAACGATTTTCTTCCAACTCGACCAACTTGTCAATATAGAATTGTAATGCTTCCTGGTTGGAAGTGAACTGTCCCAAAAGCTTATAAACCAGCAACTTCAAATTCACTGCGATGGGCCTACGACCGCATCCAGGCCATAGACTAGCTCAAAAGGACTTTTCCCTATAGCATGCTTTTTCATAATCCTGTTAGCCCAAAGTGCAAATTTCAGGCAAGTACTGCAATCTCGTTTATTTTCTCCAACGGTGTTCATGATGATTCAATCAAGTTTTGGTTGCTTGATTCTGGCAATTTGTTTCCCTGAGAATAGTAATTGGCTGTGTGGGCGAAAGTGATGCTATATTGCCAATTGGTAACAAAAGGATACCAACTTTACTGATCTGAATACACTGGCATTGTCGGTAGTTATCTTGTTTTCTTCCAGAAATTTCATGGTCTACTCTACTTCCAATTATATGGTTCTAGTTTAGATTTTTGTAAGTTTGTAATAGTAATATGGTTGATGTTATCTGTGTTGTTCTAAATGTTTGATGCTCCAATGACTAATCTTAGATGACTTTTATAAGTTTATATTAATGTAGACAAGTAAAATCATATGTATGTTTTCATCATTTTATCAATTATTTTGACATTCTGCATTTTTATTTTGTATATACAAGCATTCTAATATATGAAATGTATATTATATATAAAACTCTCTCAGGATGCTTCCATCTTGGATTTTTTTTAGAAATACCTGTCACTTTTGCTTGGATTGGCAGTCCAGACTCTAGCAACAATGGTTAGGCCTTTACACCGTGAGAATTAACAATGCTACTTAATGTCTTCTGATACCAAAGATTATTCAACCAGAGCTTTTTCTCTTTCAAACTTATCTACTTATGCTAGTGTTTTGCTTTGAATACAGCAAGAACAATGCCATGCAAAAGGTGGTAGCTATAACATAGCTCTCTTTACGTGTTGCAGTTTTTTCAATTTGGGAACAATTCATTTTTCTTAAGTGCATGTGCCTATTGGTGGTTCTTTTGTCCCATGAAGTGATATTCATAGATTTCTGACCTAGTTCTTTTTTAAAACTTTCCAAAAATATCACTTGGTTGTATGTTCGAAAAGAATTGTTTTCCTCGTTTACACTTGGAACATCTTTTATTATATTTTCATCATCTTCATTTCCCTATGTTATCAAATATATGCTTCGCTATTTGTACAATATTTGCACAAAGAGACGCCGAATTTTAATTTGAAATCTAATTCATCTTTGTTGTAACGACAGGTGCTTGCATTTGATCTTCTTATCTTTGAATACAGTCATTATGCATGGTCTCGCCCTTATTTTTGGTGGTAAACAAAGCACCTTTGGGAAGGAAAACAATGCTCGTGCTATTATTATTGTTGCTAGTCAAGTAAGTGATACAAGAAAATTTCTTATAGCATTTTCTCTTATACTTTGCACAATTATGAGTGTAGCATATCTCTGTAAATAAATATGGTTTAGCCTAAATATAATAGGATTTAGAGTGCACCAATTGCATTTTTAATAAGATGTTTTCATCTCTCGTATAACCTTTATGTAAATTTTGTTATATAAAGTGTTCTATTATAAATATCATGATGTTGGGTGTTGTTAATTGGGTGTAGCCTAAGTGGTTGTGAGGAAAATTCATTATACTCCCCACTTGGGTTGAAATCCCACTTTGTGACACATTGCTCCATTGTTATCAAAACCAGACCATTTTCCATAAAATAGATTGGCTCAAATGGTTTAGGGATCCAAACCAAAATTGGTCATTTCTGTATGGAATAGTAAACACAGTGATGGGGACTATTACCCACCAAAATGTTGATTGTTATTCCATGTATTAAGTCAACTATTGAAAAGAGATTATGTGTTTGTTATGCAACTAGCTCATAAAATAGAAGAAAAGATAGATCAATGACTTTGAGAATTAGCCTATTTGAGAGGGCAACCTACTTTACATCACATAAATGAGCAATTCTTGGATGATACATGGCCTCCTTTTATATAGGAGTCTAAGGGTCACAATATAATCAAAGCCTACATAACAATAACACTGTAAGGGCACAACAATAACAATAGTGGGTTTCTATGGGGCGCAATAATAACAATATGGGGACTACATGGGCACAACAATAACAATAAGGGGGCTACATTAACAATAACATAAGGGGCTACACTAGTATTATAGGGACCTAACGTGCCCCTCTTCTTAAAAAAAATTGTTGTCCTCAATGGTTGAGTAGTTCTAAATGCTTTTGTATAAAATTCTCATCCTCCCATGTGGAATCTTAAGCAGGTAAGTTCTTCCACTTGATGAGATACTCTGAAATTGATCGATTCTGTAGTTGTCGAGTTCTCGTTTCCGTGACTGCTTCAAATTCCCGTATGATTTTTCCTTCCTCATCAAGTTATGGCAATATTGTTTGAACTAGAAGCTTGTCACCTATAACTTTATTTAAGCATGAAACATGGAAACTAGGTGCATTCGGGAAGATGCAAGAAGCTCCAATTTATATGCCATAGTACCAATCTGTTGCAACACCTTGTAAGGACCATAGTACTTTGATGATAATTTATTATCCTTCTTATCTTGCTTGAGGGACATTTCTTTGTATGGTTGTAGCCGTAAATATACTCAGTCGCCTACATCAAAACTTCTTTCGTTGCGATGTTGATCTGCCTATTGTTTCATTCGATTCTGCGCCGAAGTGAGGATATCCTTTAAGAGTTGGAGAACTTCTTGTTGATGCTCAATGTGATCTTCCACTGCTTGAACCTTAGAATTTTCTCTTAAAGATGATGTGATGGACAATGGATGATATCCATAAAGTGCCATAAATAGAATCGTTTTTGCTATAGTATGAAAGGAAGTGTTATACCGCCATTCAACCAGAGGTAACCACTTGACCCATTATGTTTGTTTATCAGATACAAAACAATGAAGATATCCTTCCAAACATTTGTTCACTATCTTAGTTTTCTCATTAGATTGAGGATGATATGATGAGCTATGAGCTAATTGAGTACCCAAACAAGAAAATAATTCCGTTCAAAAATTTCCATTGAAAATGGGATTTCTGTTGCTTACAATAATCTTTGGGTTTCCATGTAGCTTTTGAATTGTTTCCATAAATGCAGTAGCAATTATATTGGCTTTAATTTTGTTAGGGTCTACCTTAACACCCTCATGAGATACAATATGACCCAGATATTCCACCTCATGTACTCCAAAGAAACATTTGGAGGTTTTTGCATATAATTGTTTCTCCTCCAATAGTTTGAGCACCTTGTCAAGATGTTGAACATGATCCTTCCAAGACTTGTTGTACATTAGTATATCATCAAAAAATCCTAACACAAGTTTTCTAAAGAAGAGTTTGAAAATGGAATTCATCAAACTTTGAAATGTGGAAGGTGCATTGGTAAGGCCAAAAGGCATAACCAAAAATTCATAATGACCCTCATGAGTTCTAAATGATGGTTTCGAAATGTCTTCAATCTTCATTCTAATTTGATGATATCCTAGGTGAAGATCCAACTTGGTGAAGTAAATTGCTCTGTGTAATTCATCTAACATTTCATCAATGCTAGGAATGGGAAATTTATCCTTAATACTGAGCTTGTTGAGCTCCCTATAATTTGGACAAATGCGCCATGATCCATTCTTCTTGTGCACCAATGCTACTGGAGCAAAGAGAACTTTGGCTAGGTTGAATTATACGGCCTCTAGCATTTCTGTAACCATATTCTCAATTTCACTCTTTTGGACATAGGGATATGTGTAAGGCCTGATGTTTGGAGGAACACTTTTTGGAATCAAATGAATAGCATGATCATGATCACGAATAGGTGGGAGGCCTTTGGGAGCTAAGTTGCATGAAACAGGGAAATGGGTACAAGTTTATGAAACAGGCACGGATACAAAACAAGACCCCCCCAAATTTTGGAAACGGTGAAACGC